>JAVJIF010001506.1:0-167604 GCA_038442645.1 Agave tequilana
TTTAATAAACATGCATATATACTAAAATACTTCTCCCCCTTTGTCAATATTAACAAAGGGGTTAAAGTAATACAATAAAACAATGTTCTCCCCTTTTTTGTCAGTAACAAAAATCAACAAGGGGTGAAATCAAATCAAAACATTATGATACAATTGAAAAAAATATATCAAATTTAGTGCAAATATACATAGAAACATCATGATACCAAATGATGATACCAATTGAAAATAAACTAAACATTTTGAAGATACCAAAAATTTTGATACCAAATTGAAAGATATAAACATATAGTAATCTTGATACCAATGAAAGTATTTTACACTTTTGATACCAATTGAAAAACATAAACCAATCTTTTTGGTTAAACATTAAACTCATTTTGCAATAAAGATACCAAATAGAGAATAATTGTCAATTTATATTTTTGATACCAATAATGAAAATGAAACACAATCAATTGAAAATAATTTTCATTAGGAGCGTATGATACTAAATAAAAATCAATATCATTTTTATTATTTTCATCTAAAGTGTGGGAGTAAAATACCAATAGTAAACAAAACATTGAAAGGTAAAAACATGAATTTTCTCCCTCTTTATGAAAAACCAAACAAAATGATGCATAAGCTTGTATAAGATACCAATTGAAAATAATCAATGAAATATAATTGTCGTTAGAAATCAAACTTAGTATAATCAAAATTTGTGCTTAAAGATATAGAGATATAGTAAGCACAAATAAAACATATATGAGTATACAAAATAAATGTCAATAGTGATACCAATTGAACAGATACAATGATATCAATTTAAACTATAATGAGAATCAAGTGTATAACTCATACTTCCTACCACCATCATGCACATGTTTTAAAATAGATTTTCATAATGAGCATACAAGGTATGGTTCGCCCAACAACGCCTTTGATGGGTAGGGGTTTTTTCCAAAATAAGTTTGAAATAGTATAACATGTTTGAAAACTCTACCATGTGAAGAATACGAACTAGTTATATAAAAAAAAATTTGAAAACTAGTACGAAATCCTTCAAGCGAGGAATAAAACAAAAATATATTCCATAAAACATGAAAATCACTAAACATATGTTACTCAAAATTATATAAGCACATATAATACTCATGAAAACAAAATCATGAGAAGAACATTAAGTAATATGAGTGTATAGTTTTGTGAAAGACATAGTCATGAAATAGTCAATTAGCTCAATTATGAAATTCCTTGTCAAAACATGAAAATCATCAAAGTAATTTAATCTTCAAGGCATATGTATGTTTGTACAAACTAAAAATACATACATATCCAAACATAAATGAGTCCACAAAGTAATGCATGAAGGCAAATGGCTCAAGGATGTATATGTATAGCTAATAGTTTAGACAAAATGACATATCATGAAGTTTAACATAAACATGAAAACATTTAAAAAATGGAATACAAGTCAAAATGTATGAATCATCAAAACTAGATTATACTAGTACATTCTAATAATTACAAATGAGCATTCAAGCACAAACATATAATAATCTATTTGAACTCACTAGTTGTACAAGTTATATCCAAGGTTTAATGAAACAAAACATCTAAACGTGTAATCAAAACATGAAGCATAGAAATCAAAACAAAACTCATATGATCATTATGGCAAATTCCATGGATTAGAGCTATGATATACATAATAGCTAACTATGGAGAGAACACAAAATATGGGTCCATATAAACATGGGTAATCTCAGATGCATACATGTATGTCAATAGTCTACTAAGCATGGCATATGGCATAATGAGAATTAAAAAAAGACATGCTATAAAATGAATGATCTAAAAGCATGCAAACATAAATTAGGAGTAAGAGATAGTTACCAAACCATGAGGGCAACTCTCCATGTCTCCAACCAAGGTGGTCCTCCCACCAAACTCCCCTTGAAAGTGATGCATCCAAATTTTCCTCTTTAAGCTCGGAACGCATCCACCTCAAGGCACCATCACTCTCACGTTCATGTGAGAGCCCACACACCTACATCAAATAGAATAAGAGCGTCTTGGTACCATACTCTTTGGGTCCATGGGGGTTAGCTCCTTTCCTAACCCAAAAATATAGTTGCTAATTTACATCACGCATCCTATCATAGCAAAATTTAGTAAGGGCCCTTACGTCCACAAGTGTACAAGTGTACACATGAGCATACATGTGTGATGGGTGGAACGTGGGAAGCATGTGTATGCCGTGATTGAAAAACCCTAGAGGGGGGGTGAATAGGTGTAAGTGCTAATCTAAGAAACTAAATGCAATAAGTGCGCTAATGCGGAAGCTAATGCAAATGTTGCAACACACTTAATACAATCCACCAAGTGTAGCCGAATTCCCCTTGCGAGGCTCTGGACTAACTCTCTTGATTCCCCTAGTATGGGTTGAGGCGCTATGTGAAGACTTTGTGTGGATGAGTATAGGTGATGCACAAACACACAAGCAATTCAAGCAATGTGCACACACAATCAAGCCAAGCAATCAAGGATATAGCAATATGAACTAATGCAAGGCAATAAGAAATATGCTCACACAAGCAAGTATGATATGAGATGAAGTATGATGCTTTGCACAAAATAAATGAGAGAGAGTTAGAGAGACAATGGGAGCAATCGCAAACACCAAGATTTGTTTCGAGGTTCGAGCACCTTGCTCTAAATCCCGCTACACAACCGTGTAGGATTTCCCAATCCACTATAAGGAGTACCTAAATCCTCTCTCAACTTACAAAGCCACCGAGGCTACAACAACCACAATCCACAACACCTCTACCGAAGAGGCTCACAACCAACACTATCACCTCACACTTGAGGGATACAACTCAATCACCCGATCACCTTACCGAAGAGGGATTCACAAATAAAGGGTGTTTTACAACAAAGAGGTTTACAACAAACAACCTCAAATCCTTCTTCTTTCTTTTTTTTTCTCTTATCTTTTTCACAAAAACAAGGATCCTAATAGTTTAGGATAGAAGATAGTCAAGTGTGAAAAACTAGGTGTTTGAAAAACTAGAACAAAGAAAATCACTTGGAAATCCTTCCAAAAGATATAGAATGAAAACCAAGACAAATCTCCCAAATATTCTTTTCTTTGATTTTCCAAAAACCTAAACAATAAAGATGAGAATTAAAGCCCCAAACACTTTTGAAAACTTGTTTTAAACCTCAGAAACCAGAAATTTTTCTCCTTAAAAAACTTGGCCAAAAATCCCCCAAGAGATGGGGGTTTATATAGCCCTATACAAAACTAGCCGTTAGGCTGATGTGGCAGCCTGACAGGCCACCGGTCGACCGGTCCGGTCGACCGCCAACGGTCAAAATGTGACCGTGGGCAATAGCGGTCGACCGCCGGTCGACCGAAACAAACCGAGAGCAGAGCTCTCAGACCCGGTCGACCGGCTCGGTCGACCGTCCACTGTGCCTAACAGACGTGCACGTCTGTGCACATCGGTCGACGGCCCGGTCGACCGGCCCTTGGTGCGGTCGACCGGTCCGGTCGACCGAAATGGCCTGCAGCACAGTGCAGATCTGCACAGACGGGATTTGAAAATAGGTCTTTTCACTCAATAAAAATCCATATAATTCACAGTAAATCTAAAAAATAGTTTTAATCACAAAAAACGTTTTTCTAAAAAATATGTTTTTCTAAACTTGTTTTATCATTTTACTTTGATAACCAACTTGTGATAAAAAATTCAAGACATATATAGATCATATCAATTCATTTGTGGTCTTGCCAATTTTATCAAAAAACAAAACTCGTATTTTAAAACTAGAATTTTTTCAAAAATGAATAGGATAGTCAAAATAAGTTTTTGTTTTAAAAAATTAAGCATGCATGTATAGAATGAAGCAACTATACATATATCAATTTAAACTTGTTTTGATAAACTATCATGAAAAACTAAAACTCAATCATAAAACGTGTGTGATTTGTGCACTGAGCATATCAACTAAACTAAGCTTTACAAATGGATCTAAAACTCTATCTAAACTAGGGATACCTAAGTCTTCTTGACGATCTTCATCTTCAAGTAGACTTGCTCCAAAACTCCGTGATTCTCCAAGTGCAAAGGTATGATCTTTAAGCTTTGGCACCAGAATCATCATGAATAGCTTCTAATCATCTTGTTGAAGCTAATCACCAACTAATATCCTGTTAATGATCTGAAACTCAGAAACACAAGAATATTAATAAACATAACTAATGAGTGTTGATCATCATCAAAAACTAGAGTGGAAAGCCATTGGGCCAAAAATCTCCCCCTTTTTGATGATGACAAAACTCATGGAGTTATATATGCATGGATTAAAGATAAGCTTCAAGGAAGCCTCCCTTAACTCATGCATAGGGATAAACAATAAATATATGCAATGATATTTAAACATGAAACATGCATATGCATAAAACAATAAATGGTTCTAGATATCAAATGGAATATTCAAAACAAAAATAAGCTCTAGATACCAATACAAAGCAAACTCTATAAATCAATAAACTTAATATTCTTGAGACTAAAAATAATATATGCATAAACATAAGTATGCATATAAAACTTCATAAATCTTTCTCCCCCTTTTGTCAATCAACAACAAAGGGGTAAACAATCAAAATCATAGATAAAATGAGGGGTAAAAATCTTTCTCCCCCTTTTTGTCAATCAAAACAATCAAACAATGGTTCTGATTGGGAAAGAGATTGTGTGGAATTTTAGCACAAATATTTAACAAAGAGATGAAGGTTAGAAACAACCTTAAGTGCTTAGTTCACTCCACAAATGTATATGATATGATTGATGACCCTTTCTTATCTCCGCTATAGCATAGGGCTATACCGAGTCGATTCTCAGGGAGAGCTCGCGATGGAAGCTTTACATAGGTAGTGGAAGTTAGAAGACGAGAATTCTTCTTTGTTTAAAAGAATAAAGAATCAAAAGAAAAACAAATGAAAGAATGGTGGATATGTTCATGGTGAAAAAGTCGTAAAAGAAATCAAAACAAGATTGGCTTCGGACTAAAACTAAAAAGAAAAGAAAACTTTGAAAGAGATTTGAATGAAAGAAAACCATGACTAGCTAAACTTCCTACCTTACTAAAACTTACTAAACTCCGTGATAGTGAATGCGTGCCTCATGTTGATTCATCGGCATAGATTTGTCTTGCGTGTTGGTCTAATTACTTTCCCACTAGGATGATGGGGGATCATTTTTGGACTTGTCTTGTAGCCTCCATAGATGGTCATCGGCCTACAAGATAGACTTTCAATAATGGAATCAAAAGAGATACACTAAGGGATGCAAATGAAGAACATACAACATCATTAATGGACATAAAGAAGTTGTACATCAAATAGCATATTGTGATCCATCTCCATGTTCCATCAAGGCACTTGTTCAAAGACAAGGCTCTAAATGAGGCACACATGAATCATATGGAGAATTACAACAAGATAGTGCCAAGAAATGAAAGAAAACCCATCGGAGAAGAGAAGACCATACAACTTGCAAGATGAAATAAAGCAATCACCCATGAGTTAGTAGTTAGCAAGGTTAGTGGTTAGCTAGTACATGGAGAAAGAATTAGCTACTACTAGCCATTACAAAAGCAAAACAAAGCATGAATTAAATTGCAGAAAGTAAACAAAGCAAGTAAAGAAAGCAATCAACTAGAATCAAGCTCAAGTAGAGAAGTATAGAAGGATCAATCCTTGCATAGCTTCAAGTTGTCACTCCTTGATGATACAAGCTCTCTCTCTCATACAAACTCTCTCTTGCAATGAAATAGGGAGAAGAAGATCATAGAGAGCTACAAAAATCCTAGAAAAACTAACAAAATTACAAGCTTTACACTAATCTCTCTCTCTTCTCTGTTCAGTCTTTGCTCGCAGGTCCAAGTGAAGTATTTATAGCCCCAGGAGAAGGATCCAGAACCAGTCTGTGGCGCAAAATCTGGGGCTCAACGGCCCACATCTGCCGCCAGGGCGCGCGGCAAAACGCGGCAAAACGGCGGCCGTTGCGCAACAGCTTTCTGTTGCGGGTTGTTACGAGTTTGTTTGGCCACGTGGACCTTCTGGATTCTTCGTTTGTTGCGCGGATCTCTCTAGAATCTGATTGAAACCTTGGGGCTTATCTTAATCTTGATTTAATCACTTTAATTATTGCTAATTAAAGTGATTAATGGGCTATCTCTTCATAAGTGTGTACCTGCAAATATGTAGAGAAGATTAGTAAAAATCATGTATTTATTTGTAATATGCATGGGGATTATGTGGTAAAATATGCAATATTGAGTTACAATCACACCCCCACACTTATTCTTTGCTCGTCCCGAGCAAAAACAAAGAAAAGAAAAGAAAATCCTAACTACCAATTTTATTACACCACTTTCGCAGGTGACGCGATTGCACTGAGCACGTGCAACAAGCCGTTAAACCTCTAGGTTACCTAGAGGAGGAGTGTTGTCTCCTGAGGGTTTTCAGCGGATTACACCCACAAAATCCATAAAGAAAGAAGACAAATGTTGTGTTTTGAAAACGCATTTTGAATAAGAGACATGTTTACGAACTATTTTTGCAAAAAAATAAGTGATCCTAGGTCATAAGTCCACTTATAATCATTCTTCCTTAAACTTAGTCTCTATGCAA
The DNA here is from genome assembly GCA_038442645.1 of Agave tequilana. Classification (NCBI taxonomy): domain Eukaryota; kingdom Viridiplantae; phylum Streptophyta; class Magnoliopsida; order Asparagales; family Asparagaceae; genus Agave; species Agave tequilana. Next base: position 6,692 of record JAVJIF010001506.1, read on the forward strand.
GATCTTGTTTTCAATTAAGGTAAGAATTCAAATTGGATTGAATACTTTATCTTTCATAAAAACCTAGATAATATGCACACGGTGTTCAGTGAAAATTTCTGGGATTTAACTCCAAACATAAGCCATTATTTATATATACTTTTATGCTTTTTTCTTCCCTTAGTTTAGACTTTCTAGTCTACCCTTGTAGCGAGCCTTAAACGATGACTCCCAAACCAGACGGTCTTAGGGCACCAGATGAGAAAACATCCTCGGGTTTAAGGTCTCGAGTAGAAAAGGCCACGAAACTAAAGGGGATTATTTATAATCACGTTAGGCGTGAATAATCATGCTTCTTGAGGCACAATTATCCAGCTTAATAAGTGAGATCACCGTTAGGCGTGAGTAATCATGCTTCTTGAGGCATAATTTCCCAGCTAATAGGTGATGTTTATTATATATATATTATTATTTATTTTTTTTCTTTTCTTTATTATTTTATGGCATTTGGTCTTTGTTTCCATCCCAGAAATGTGTAAGGTAAAGTGCATATTATCTAAGGCAAAAAATTCAAGATAAAAATATCTCACCAATTTTTCTTACTAGCCTATAATTTTAAACAAGATCTATTATTTCAACTAGGTTTAAGATGTCATAATTAAGGCTTTAAATTCTAAGATACATCTTAATTTTCTTAAAAATAGATCAAAACTTTTGTCTCTTATTTCAAAAAGTTATTTTTTATTTTTATTTTTTATTATTATATATTTTTTTTTATTTTCTAAAAGAAGTGTAAACTAAAGAAGTATAAAAGAAAGAAGATCTAAAAAACTCTATGTTAGTAAACCCTCCCCCACACTTATTTCATGCATTGTCCTCAATGCATCATGATATATGTATGCATGAAACAGGTAAGAGGTAAGAAACTTTTATTTACAAAAAGTGCAAAAAATTATTTACAAAGAGTATATACAAATGTAACCATACCTAGGCTTTGGTCTTTTCCTCTGGCCCGTTTCCCATCGTTCCAATGCGTCTGCTTTCGTGAGCTTAATTGGGAAACGGTATGAATTTTGTTAGCCTTAGGTGTTTCCAGATTCAATGATTATTATTATCATTCACACTCATTCCACCACATTGTTCACAAACAAATCCTTATCACCACTTTTACTCAGAATCTCATCACTTCCAATGTCTAGAAATTTCAACTCCTCTCCATATAATTCTTCAAAACTCAAATCAACATCCGGAAGTGGACAATCAGCTAACTTACCCCGAGTCGACTCATCTAAACACATGATCTCATCAGCAAACAAGTCTTCAAAAGATATATCAATTGGAGGTTCTTGAAGAGAATCACAGAATTGTGACTCATCTTTGAATCCTCACAATTGTCCTCAATAAAGCTAACCTCAAATGTTTGATTTTTTGTTTTGTGAGGCTGTGTGTGGAAGACATTGAGTTCATGTGTCATGTTACCAAAGCTCAACCTCATTGATCCATTCCGGCAATTAATGATGGCATTGCAGTAGCCAGGAATGGTCGTCCCAGAATGACAGGAATTTGTGCCTTTTATTAGAATTTGACACTGGTTGTGTCTCAAGGATTACAAAATCAACAGGGTAAATGAATTCTCAACTTTGACAAGGACATCATGAATTATCCCTTGGGTTTAGTGACAGAGCGATCAGCCAATTGAATGGTCATTTGGGTAGGAGGAGATCACCTAACCCAATTGTTGGTACACAGAAAAAGGTAGGAGATTGATGCTGGCCCCTAAATCAAGAAGTGCCCTATTCATTGTAGTCTGTCCTATGATGCATGAAATGGTGGGGCTCCCTGGGTCCTTGTATTAACAGGAATTGGACCATTGAGCAGCTCGTTTATGGATGATGCTAGGAAGACTTTTTAGGGACTTGGGTCTTCCTCTTCTTGGTGCACATCTCCTTTAAGAATTTGGCATATGATGGCACTTGTTGTATGGCATCAAGAAGAGGGACATTGATTTGGACCTTATTGAAAATTTCTTTAACTTCTCTATGTGAGCATTTGACTGTTATTTAGAAGCCTATTTGGATATGGTATTCTAGGCTTATAAGGTTGCTCATCTACCTTTTCTTTCCCCTTGGCTTGAGATGTGGATGGCTCTGCACTAGAAGATGGTTTGTCAAAAGTTGGTAGCATTGGGACATGAGGTGTTGGCTTTGGTACTGGATGAGATTGTGGACTAGAAACCCTATTGTCAACTTGTTTTCCAGATCTCAGGGTATGAATAGCATGACATTGACTGGGTCCTGAATCTTCCACTTATTCAAAGGGAAGTGATGTTGGGAGTTGGCAATGGCTGGTTTGGGAAAAAAACTTTTTGATTCTCAGCCAATTGACCAATTTGGACCTTTATTTTATTCAACTCCTGCTCCTGGTCTTTGTAAAGGTTTCTAGCATTTGTTTCAACTCAGATATCTCAGAATTATGCTGGGGTGGATGTTGAAAATATGGAGATTGGAATTGTGATTGGTCATATGATGGTGGGTACTGATATAGTTGTGACTGTGGTGGACTTTGAGATGGATGAACATACAGTGAATCTTGATTGAAACTGGATGGGTGAAACTGAGCATAATATGGATGTGGAAGTGGTGGTCTATGATGCTCAGGACCAGACTGACTCCATGGAAAATTTGGATGGTTCTGCCATCCCGACTTGTAAGTGTTGGAGTATGGGGTCTGGTAAAAGCTGCATTCATGTTCTCCTGAAATGATTGGGGCTGATATAATGGACACTCCTCAAATACAAGGCTAAGGTCATGACAGTGGTGCAACCCGGTTTAATCAAAGGCAATGGGTTGACCTGGTTGACCACAGAATTCCCTTTTGACTCAAGCAGTTCTATCCTCTTCATTAATTGTGTGATCTTAGTTTCTGCAGCTATAGAGGATTCTTTGGAGTGTGTACCAGTTCTGGAAGTGGTGGGAGTCGGTTTATCAGGGCATGACTCCCACTGAATGGTTTTCTCAGCTAGGGCTTCAAAGAGATCCCACCCCTGATGTTCATCTTTCTTCAAAAATTCCCCCTGGCACATGGATTCTAAAAGGGTTTTTGTTTGGTAATCTAATCCATCATAGATAATCTGGCATAGACGCCATTTCTCTATGCCGTGATGGGGACACAGGGCAAGAAGGTCTTTGAAACGCTCAAGATACTTCCAGAAAGGTTCATTTGGTTCCTGCTTGAATTGCATTATGTTCTTTCTCATGAGGGTTGTTTTGTGGATAGGATAGAATTTCTTAAGAAAGACTTTAACAAAATCCTCCCATAAAGATATGGAACTGACTGGAAGATTATAAAGCCATTTCTTAGCTAAATCCTTAAGTGCAAACGGTATGAACCGCAACCTAACAGCATCCTCAGACAATTGGGAAATTCTCATCATTTGGCATACCTCTTCAAACTCACGAATAAAGAGGTATGCGTCCTCAGACTCTAGACCATGGAAATGGGAAGTGTACTAATGTATTGCGGTTTTAGCTCAAAGTTGTTTCCATTAGGCTCGGGGAGAAGAATGCATGAAGGAAGGGAGGTGCGAATCGGATAAAATCGATCTTGAAGTGAGACGTTGTTGGTCATGGTGTCAAGTGGTTGTGTAAGTGTAGAAAGTCTAGCAAGTCTTGCTGAATGGAATTACAGAACCACTCTTACATATAAAGTCACAAACAACGTGCACCGATCACACCAGCGAAAAAGAAAAATAAAAATAACAAACAATAAAAGAAAAATCAATCCCAGCTATCTAAGGATCCTGGACCTAGACGACTCCTAACTTTAGATCGTCCACAGGAGGTTTAGTGTAGACTTTGACTATAAGCAAATCAGCCAGGGAAGGGTAAGGTTGGTGGGAGGTTTTCCGTCCGAAGATGTTCCTTAATTAAGTAACCAGCAACCTTCGGGCTTTCGGCCCTCAACCCCTTTCCTAGACACTGATTTTACAGAAGTCAATTTCCAACACTTTTCCCCCTTAGGAAAATCTCCTAATGAGTCCGAGATATCCCTAGGGCCAACGTCTATTCAAATTTATTTACAAGCTTGGGATTGTGAGTGCTGGGATGGTGGTTTGTGGGCTAAGGAAAGGGTAATGAACTCCCCACCTTATCTGTTTATCGGTAATGCCCTTAAAATTGAATTGGTGCAAGTGTACAAGAGATATAACTAAGATTCACTCAAAGCATGAAAATCAAGCAAAGAGTTCGTCCTAGTCTAAATGCAATGCGAAACGTACCTTGCCTCCAGCACTCTTCAACAGTAAAAGTAAAGAATTGAAAGACACGTGCCTAATGATGCAAATGTCTAAACAATTTTAACAATTTCAACCAACTTTTTACTGTTTTTTAATTTAGCAGGTATATGGTGAAGAATACAAGATTTCAGGTATATCAGCAGCTGTATTTTGCAGAACCAGAGGCCCTGCAGAAATTAGGTCAGTAGTGATCTCAGGATTGCCGCAGATCTGCGGCAAAAGTCCAGAATCTGCGGCAAAACTGAGGGATCCTGGTCTCTGCTTTCTTGAGCAGAGGCCCAGGTCCACTTGTATGTCACTGCAATGCAAGATTTTCTGTTTCTTCACCTGTAACCTGCAAACAGAGAAGAAGATTCGTTTAGTACTTCACTTTAACCTAAAAAATACGTTGCTCTCCCCGGCAACGGCGCCAAAAATTTGATTGGGAAAGAGTTGTGTGGAATTTTAGCACAAATATTTACAAAGAGATGAAGGTTAGAAACAACCTTAAGTGCTTAGTTCACTCCACAAATGTATATGATATGATTGATGTACCCTTTCTTATCTCCGCTATAGCATAGGGCTATACCGAGTCGATTCTCAGGGAGAGCTCGCGATGGAAGCTTTACGATAGGTAGTGAAGTTAGAAGACGAGAATTCTTCTTTGTTTAAAAGAATAAAGAATCAAAAGAAAAAACAAATGAAAGAATTGGTGGATATGTTCATGGTGAAAAAGTCGGAAAGAAATCAAAACAAGATTGGCTTCGGACTAAACTAAAAAGAAAAGAAAACTTTGAAGAAGACTTTGAATGAAAGAAAACCATGACTAGCTAAACTTCCTACCTTACTAAAACTTACTAAACTCCGTGATAGTGAATGCGTGCCTCATGTTGATTCATCGGCATAGATTTGTCTTGCGTGTTGGTCTAATTACTTTCCCACTAGGATGATGGGGGATCATTCTTGGACTTGTCTTGTAGCCTCCATAGATGGTCATCGGCCTACAAGATAGACTTTCAATAATGGAATCAAAAGAGATACACTCAAGGGATGCAAATGAAGAACATACAACATTCATTAATGGACATAAAGAAGTTGTACATCAAATAGCATATTGGTGATCCATCTCCATGTTCCATCAGGCACTTGTTCAAAGACAAGGCTCTAAATGAGGCACACATGAATCATATGGAGAATTACAACAAGATACTTGCCAAGAAATGAAAGAAAACCCATCGGAGAAGAGAAGACCATACAACTTGCAAGATGAAATAAAGCAATCACCCATGAGTTAGTAGTTAGCAAGGTTAGTGGTTAGCTAGTACATGGAGAAAGAATTAGCTACTACTAGCCATTACAAAAGCAAAACAAAGCATGAATTAAATTGCAAGAAAGTAAACAAAGCAAGTAAAGAAAGCAATCAAACTAGAATCAAGCTCAAGTAGAGAAGTATAGAATGGATCAATCCTTGCATAGCTTCAAGTTGTCACTCCTTGATGATACAAGCTCTCTCTCTCATACAACTCTCTCTTGCAATGAAATCTAGGGAGAAGAAGATCATAGAGAGCTACAAAAATCCTAGAAAAACTAACAAAATTACAAGCTTTACACTAATCTCTCTCTCTTCTCTGTTCAGTCTTTGCTCGCAGGTCCAAGTGAAGTATTTATAGCCCCCAGGAGAAGGATCCAGAACCCAGTCTGTTGGCGCAAAATCTGGGGCTCAACGGCCCCAGATCTGCCGCCAGGGCGCGGCAAAACGCGGCAAAACGGCGGCCGTTGCGCAACAGCTTTCTGTTGCGGGTTGTTACGAGTTTGTTTGGCCACGTGGACCTTCTGGATTCTTCGTTTGTTGCGCGGATCTCTCTAGAATCTGATTTGAAACCTTGGGGCTTATCTTAATCTTGATTTAATCACTTTAATTATTGCTAATTAAAGTGATTAATGGGCTATCTCTTCATTAAGTGTGTACCTGCAAATATGTAGAGAAGATTAGTAAAAATCATGTATTTATTTGTAATATGCATGGGGATTATGTGGTAAAATATGCAATATTGAGTTACAATCAGTTCTCCCCCTTTTGTCTAAAACAAAAAAAACAAAATCAATAAGGGGTGACTACAAACATGATATCAATTAAAAATATGTCAATGAAGCATCTTGATACCAATAAACAAGAATCAATATATGTTATATGCTATATACATTCATGAAGAGGAAGACGCTAAGTTAGCTTCCCTACACATATGCATTACATAAAGAAGGGATGACAAGCCCCAATTCACATAACACATATTATGTAATGCATAAGAGGAGATGTGAAGCTCCCCCTACACACGTATATCATATAAAGAAGAGTTGTCAAGCTCCTCAATTTATAATATACTCAACATGAATCTATATGTAAGAGAGATGTTAAGCTCTCCTTGCATATAGGAAATACAAATCAAAACTTTGAATATTTTCTTTAAACAAAATTTTGAAAATACCAATTGTAATTAAACATAAGTCTTGAATTCTTAAACATGAATCTCGAAACCAAAACAAATTTTGAATTTCTTAAATATGATACCAATTGTAAATATTTTACCAATTGAAAAGATTTTACATAGAAACATTGATACCAATTGTAAGAATTGTTCATTTTAAAACATATAAACAACTTTTAATCATAAAGTGTGGGAGTACAAATACCAATTGAAATACAAAATCATATTTTCTCCCCCTTTATGAAATACAAACTAAAGTCATACATAGTCTTGATAACAATTTAAAAGTAATCAATTTAAACAAAATTGAAACTCAAGCACTAGCATAAACACAAACATATATATGTATGAAAGATAGATACCAATAGAAATTGATATACTTGGAATTTAAAGCATACATACATACAAAACATATATGAGTATACAAGAAGATCAAAATGATACCAATTGAAAGAGTTCAATGATACCAATTGACATAACAATAAGTTCAAGTGTATACATCATATTATCTACCACCCAATCATAATTCAAGTTTTAAAGATTTTCAATTTAGGGCATACATGAACATGATCTCCCATCCTACCGCCCTTGGATGGTAGGGGTTTTCAAAGATAGATTTGAAAATATAGCTTAGTTTGAAAATCACTACCAAATTGAAGAACATCGCAACTAGTTAAATGGAAAACTTGTTAACTAGCACGAAATCCTTCATGCAAGGAATAAAACAAAAAATGAAATTCACATGATAATCATCACTCTAACCAATAAAGCATAACTCATGAGAAACAAAAACATGAGCAATAGATATGAGTGTACAAATAATATGTGAAGATCATAATCATGAAAAAAATATTTCATTAAGCTCAATTATTCCTTAAAACATAATTCCATCAAAAACATGAAAAATCATATAACACTCCTTATTTAATCTTCAAGGCATATGTATGTCTAATACAAGCTAAAATATACATACATATCCAAAACTCAACGAGTCCACTAAATGAATATTCATGAAGGCACGTGGCTCAAAAAGATGTATATGTATAAGATTAGTTTGAACTAGATGGACATATACATGAAGTTAAACATAAATACATGAAGCATGAAAAACTAAATTTTCATCACACAAATTTCATTTCAAGGTATATGTATGAATTGTCAAACATGAAGTATACATACATATCCCTAAACACAATTGAGTCCATATATAGATTTGCATGAAGGGCAAATGACTCAAAGGGTATACATGTATATCTTAAAGTTTGACAATAATACACATATACATGAAGTGAAAACTCATAAAACAAATCCAAAAATGGAATACAAGTTAGAAATGTATGAATCATCAAAACTAGACTATACTAGCACATCTAATGGGTTCAAATAAGCGTTCAAGCTCATACATATATAGATTTATTTGTGGCCCACTATATGTACAAGTATAATTTCTAGTCTTAATGAAAACTAACATCTAAACAAGTAACCTTAACATGAAGCATCAAAACACAATATAAAAATCATCATGATAAAACTAAAACATGATTACTATGTAAATTCACATGTATTAGATTCATGATGTACATTATAGCTTAAACAAAAGTGAGAACACTAAATATGGGTTCATATAAGCATATGTGTCTCAAATACTATACATGTATGTCAAGGATCTAATAAACATGGAATGAACATACTAATCCATAGACATCAAAAACATGATAGTAACATTAAAACATGGAAAGCATGTAAACAATAAATGGGAGTAAAGGATTGTTACCAAAACCGAAGAAGCAACTCTCCTTGTCTCCAAAACATGGTGGTCCTCTCCACCAAACCTTCCCTTGAAAGTGATGCATCCATTTGATTTCCTTTAAATCCGGAACGCATCCACTCCAAGGTGTCATCACTCTCACGTCATGTGAGAGCCCACACCTACATCAAAAATAGGAGGGGTGGTCTTTGGTACCCATCTCTTATTGGGTCCATGGGGGTTAGTCCCTTCTCTAACCCAAACAAATTTCTTTGCTAAATTAGTAGTATGTAATCTATCAAAATAAAATTTAGCAAGGTGGCCCTTACGTCCACAATGTGTACATGTGTACACATGAGCATACATGTGATGGGTGTCCGTGAGGAGCATGTGTATGCCGTGAAGGTGTGCATGCATAAAAGATGGAACTTGTTTCTTTCGAACCAAGGTTTCCAACCGTGAGTGGTTCATGGCACATTGGCTCATAGTGGAGCCCAAACAATCTACTCTCTTCTTAAGCATACAAATATCATCATTAATCTTAGAAGAAGAGGTACATGCATTAGGTAGTCTAGATGATGAGGCTACACTAGCATGGCAAACATGAGCATCAATCTTTTTATGCAAAACCTCATTTTTCTTCAAACAAGCATTTAATTCATTTGAAATGGAAATAATTTTATTTTTAAATCAACATTCTTTTTTATAACAAAATCTACTTTTGAAGATAAACTTTCATTTTTCTTCAAAAGATTTTCACAATCATTTTTAGATTTTAAAACTTTATTTTCCTTAAGTGCAAGTTCATTGAGATCTCAATGAATCCCTTTCATTATAGACCTCAACCTTCTCTTGCAAAACAATATCAAGTCTAGAATGTAAACTCTTATTTTCTTTTTCAATTACTAGACTTTTCTTTTTCAACAAGTTATATTTTCTATTAGTTTTTCACAAACAATAGAAAGTTCTTCATTTAAGACATGAGGATCAATATGATCATTTGAAGAACTAGCATCATCATCACTATCTAATGGAGTTTCCGAGTGTACCTCAAGGGAGTCATTCCCTTGGACCATGAAGCATTGAGAGTTGGATTCTCCACTAGATTCCTCTTCTTGGATTTGCAATTGAAGTTTGGAGGTGTTGGTGGTTGTTGTCAACTTGTTCCACACTGCAAAAGTGGAATCAAGATTAGAAACACGTAAAAGATATTCTTTTGGTAAAGTGCTTCTAATGGCCTCTAGGGCTAGTGCATTGGCCCCTATATGATTGCAATCACCAAGATAACATCTCTTGGTGGCCGCAAGGAAAACATGCAAACCTAGGGTCTTTAGGTACATGGACATCCTATACTTCCAAACATCAATGTTGGAAGGGTTAAAACTAGGTGGGGTCATGAAGTCCATGGTATAAACTAAATATGTGCAAACAAACAAATGCAAATGAGATTAGCAAGCAAATGGATCACTCCTAGGATGTTAAGCCTAAGTATCAGGAGCACTAGCTCTGATACCAATTGAAAAACAAGAGGGGGGGTGAATAGGTGTAAGTGCTAATCTAAGAAACTAAATGCAAACTAAGTGCGCTAAATGCGGAAGCTAATGCAAATGTTGCAACACACTTAATACAATCCACCAAGTGTAGCCGAATTCCCCTTGCGAGGCTCTGGACTAACTCCTCTTGATTCCCCTAGATATGGGTTGAGGCGCTATGTGAAGCTCTTGTTGGATGAGTATAGGTGATGCACAAACACACAAGCAATTCAAGCAATGTGCACACACAATCAAGCCAAGCAATCAAGGATATAGCAATATGAACTAATGCAAGGCAATAAGAAATATGCTCAACACAAGCAAGTATGATATGAGATGAAGTATGATGCTTTGCACAAAGTAAATGAGAGAGAGTTAGAGAGACAATGGGAGCAATCGCAAACACCAAGATTTGTTTCGAGGTTCGAGCACCTTGCTCTACATCCCCGCCTACACCACCGTGTAGGATTTCCCAATCCACTATAAGGAGTACCTAACTCCTCTCTCAACTTACAAAGCCACCGAGGCTACAACAACCACAATCCACAACACCTCTACCGAAGAGGCTCACAACCAACACTATCACCTCACACTTGAGGGATACAACTCAATCACCCGATCACCTCTACCGAAGAGGGATTCACAAATAAAAGGGTGTTTACAACAAAGAGGTTTACAACAAACAACCTCAAACTCTTCTCTTTCTTTTTTTTTCTCTTATCTTTTTCCACAAAAACAAGATCCTAATAGTTTAGGATAGAAGATAGCTCAAGTGTGAAAAACTAGGTGTTTGGAAAACTAGCAACAAAGAAAATCACTTGGGAAAATCCTTCCAAAAGATATAGAATGAAAACCAAGACAAATCTCCCAAAATATTCTTTTCTTTGATTTTTCCAAAAACCTAAAACAATAAAGATTGAAGAATTAAAGCCCCAAACACTTTTGAAAACTTGTTTTAAATCCTCTAGAAACCAGAAATTTTTCTCCTTAAAAAACTTGGCCAAAATCCCCAAAGAGATGGGGTTTATATAGCCCCTATACAAAACTAGCCGTTAGGCTGATGTGGCAGCCTGACAGGCCACCGGTCGACCGGTCCGGTCGACCGCCAACGGTCAAAAATGTGACCGTTGGGCAATAGCGGTCGACCGGCCCGGTCGACCGAAACAAACCGAGAGCAGAGCTCTCAGACCCGGTCGACCGGCTCGGTCGACCGTCCACTGTGCCTAACAGACGTGCACGTCTGTGCACATCGGTCGACCGGCCCGGTCGACCGGCCCTTGGTGCGGTCGACCGGTCCGGTCGACCGAACTGGCCTGGCAGGCACAGTGCAGATCTGCACAGATACGGGATTTGAAAATAGGTCTTTTCACTCAATAAAAATCCCATAAATTCACAGTAAATCTAAAAAATAGTTTTAATCACAATAAAAACTGTTTTTCTAAAAATATGTTTTTCTAAAACTTGTTTTATCATTTTACTTTGATAACCAAACTTGTGATAAAAAATTCAAGACATATATCAATCATATCAATTCATTTTGTGTCTTGCCAATTTTATCAAAACAAAACTTGTATTTTATCAAACTAGAATTTTCCAAAACATGAATAGGATAGTCAAAATAAGTTTGTTTTAAAAAATTAAGCATGCATGTATAGAATGAAGCAACTATACATATCAATTTAAACTTGTTTTGATAAACTATTCATGAAAACTAAAACTCAATCATAAAACGTGTGTGATTTGTGCACTTGAGCATATCAACTAAACTAAGCTTTATAAATGGATCTAAAACTCTATCTAAAATAGGATACCTAAGTCTTCTTGACGATCTTCATCTTCAAGTAGACTTGCTCCAAAACTCCGTGATTCTCCAAGTGCAAAGGTATGATCTTTAAGCTTTGGCACCGGAATCATCATGAATAGCTTCTAATCATCTTGTTGAAGCTAATCACCAACTAATATCCTGTTAATGATCTGAAACTTAGAAACACAAGAATATTAGTAAACATAACTACATGAGTGTTGATCATCATCAAAAACTAGAGTGGAAAGCCATTGGGCCAACAGTGATTTGTGTGCATGCATATTTGGAACTTGTTTCTTTCGAAACATAGATTCCAACCGTGTATGGTTAATGGCACAATGGCTCAAAATGGAGCTCAAACATTCAACACTCTTCTTTAAAATATTTATATCATTTCAATATTGGAAGAAGTGGAGCATGCAATAGGTGAGCTAGAATGTGAAGCTACACTAGCATGGCAAACATGTGAATCTAAATCAACTTTCAAAGATTTATTTTCATTTAAGCAAACTTCTAAATCTTTTGAAATCAAATCAATTTTGTTTTTCAAAGAAATATTTTCTTTTAATACAAAATAAAGTTTGAAGTTAAAGTCTCATTTTTCTTCAAAACATCATTGTAATCATTTCTATTTTTCAAAATATCATTTTTTTTAAGGTAAGTTCAAGTTTAGATTTCAATGAATCCCTTTCATTAGAAATCTTCACTTTCTCTTGCAAAACCAAATCTAGTTTAGAACACAAATCCTTATTTTCTTTGTTAAGTTCAAAACTCTTCTTTTTCAAAAGATTATATTTTTCTAATAATTTTTACAAACAATTGAAAGTTCTTCATTCAGGCATTGGCATCAATATAATCATTACTAGAAGAACTAGCATCATCATTATCTAATTGAGTTTCCGAGTTTACATCAAGGGAGTCATTCCCTTGGACCATGTAACAATGTTGCTCGGATTCTCCCCTAGATTCATCCTCCACAATGGTTGGCGTTTGAAGCTTGGAGGAGTCAACGTGTTCCACACTGCAAAGGCGGAATCACAGTTAGAAACCATCATAAGATATTCTTTGTTAAGCGTGCTTCTAAGTGCCGTTAGGGCTTGTGCATTGGCCTCTATATGCTTGCTATTACCAAGATAGAATTTCTTGGTAGCAGCAAGGAAAACATGCAAGCCTAGGATTTTTAGGTACATACTTATCCTAAATTTTCACATGTCAATGTTGGAGAAACCAAACATGGGAGGAGTCAAGCAATCCATGAGTGTGTAAACAAATAGTGTGCAAATGCAAATGTAGATTAGCAAACAAAGATCACACTCCTAGGTGGTTAAACCTAATATCAGGAGCGTAGGCTCTGATACCAATTGAAAGTACACCTAGAGGGGGGTGAATAGGTGTACGGCTAATCTATGAACAATAATGCGGAATTAAAAACTAATTGCAACACACTTAGTGTAACCAACGGTGTAGCCGAATTCCCAGTGAAGGGCTCTGAACTAACTCATCTTGATTCCTCTGAATAAGAGTTGAAGTGCTATATGAAGCTCTCGTGGTTAAACACAAGTGAGGCACACAAACAAACACAATCAAGCATATAAGTATGATATGACAATATGAATGATGCAAGGCACAATATAAAAGAGAGAGAGAGAGTTAGAGAAAGTGGATCAATCGCAAACACACGGATATGTTTCGAGGTTCGAGCACATAGCTCTACGTCCCCGCCTTCACACAGAAGGATTTCCACTAACTCGTCCACACAGGGAACCTCCATTGAGGATTTGGGGCTATTACAATATGGAGTACACAACTCCTCTCCAACCAACACAACCTCTACCCTTAGAGGCAAGGCACAACCAACACAAAATCCACCTCACACAAGAGGGGTAGGCACTTAGCCAACACAAATCAATCACCTCACACTTGAGGGATTCCAACACAATCTCCACCTCCCACTAGAGGGAGCCAAACATAATCTCCACCTCTCACTAGAGGGAGCCAAACATCACTTCCACTATCACCTCACACTTGAGGGATATCAACTCAATCACCTCTCACTAGAGGGATATCACAAAGATGAAAGTTTACAACTTGGTGGTCTATCTCAACCACAAGCCAATTTTCCCACAAAGATAAAGATCTTATAGATAGGATAGCAAGATAGCTCAAGTGTGGAAAAAAAAGAGTTTGGAAATCAAAAACTCAAAGAAAAACTCTAGGGAAAAACTCTAGATAGAATTGAAAATGAAGATCAAACCAATTCCCAAAGACTTTTCTTTTCTTTGAATTTTCCAACCCCTTTTAAATCAAAATAAAGATCAAATCTTTAAAGCTCTAAAACTCTTTTGAAACTTGTAATAAAACACTTGAGATGATGTAAATTTGCTCTCTAAAAATCTTATCCAAAACAGCCAAGAGATGGGGTATATAAAGGCCCAATCAAAATCTGCCCGTTGGCAGCTGGAAAGGCCCAGATTGGCCTTCCGGTCGACCGGCCGATCGACTGGTCAACAATCAAAAATTTGACCGTTGAGCCCTCCGGTCGACCGCCTGGTCAACCGTGCCCAAAACTAGAGAGCAACGGCTCTCTGGCCGGTCGACCGCCCAGTCGACCGGGCCAACCCGAGAGTGGGCTGACTTCAGTCGGTCGACCGGCCAAAATACTTGGCCCATGTGCACGTCTTGTGCACATCGGTCGACCGTTTCGGTCGACCGCCAGAGCCTGGCAGGTAATTTTTCACGATTTAAAACTTGAGTTTTTATTATCTAATTAAATCCCATAAAATCTCTAAAAATTCACAAAAATAAGTTCTTATATTATCTTTGAAATACAAACATGTGTGAAAAAATTCAACACATATTTCAAACTATTTGAACCATTTTTGTGTCCTAGAAATTTGCCAAAAACCAAAATCTGTATTTTCCAAAACTAAGATTTTTGAAATGAAAAATTGTTTTGTCCAAAACTCATTCAAATATAAAAATATGATATTTAAACAACTTTGAAGCATATAGTATATGGATAGAATCCAATATACATGTAAAGAATTATATCTGTGTTTTTGACATTAAATCTGAAAATAAGTTTTGTTTAAATACAAAACCCAAATACATGAATAGGTTATCAAAATAAGTTATTCTAAGAATATGAAGCATACATATATATAGAACAAATCTAATATACATTAAACCATGTAAACTTGTTTTGATACTATCTATTCATGAAAATCAAGATCGGTTAAACCGAAAACCAATAAACAAGAAACTTAAAACAAGTGTGTGTTGTGTGAACTTGAGCATGTCACACTATCTAATCTTTAACAATGGATCTAAACAAACTATACTAAACAAACCGAAGCCTTCTTGACGAACTCCGTCTTCAAGTCGACTCGATCCAAACGTGATCCACCGAGCTTGACTCCAAACGAGTGCTAGATATGAACTTGACGCTCGGACTCTTGAATCACCATGTGAAAGCTCCAAAACACCTTTGTTGAAGCTAATCACCTACTAATATCTTGATCAAATATCTGAAACTAAATATCACAAGATTATTAGTAAACTATAACTACATGAGTTAATCATCATCAAAACTAGAGTGGAAGGCCTCTGGGCCAACAGTTTCCACAGATGATGAAGCATACAACTTCTACAATTCTTATGTAAGGAACAGAGAATTTGGCGTGAGAAGAAAAGGAATAGATAAGTCACGGAGGCCTCCTCATGAAGTTATTTGTAGAAAATTTTGTTGCAACAAGGAGGGTGTGAAGAAGTTGTATGACAAAAGACAAGATGGGCTTACAGTCCACCGTCGAATGGACACTAGAGTAGCGTGTCCTACTGAGATGCATGTGCGTCTTCGTTTTTTATTTGACCGAAGATCTTGAGTTGTCACCAAGTTTGTTGATTCTCATTCATATAAATTATCAAGCCGGATAAGGTTCATCACTATTACTCTCACAAGACACATCGATCAAAGATTAGCAGAAGCATTATTAGCAATTTGGTTGATGTAGAAATTCGCCCTTCAAATATTTCCCGTGTTGTTAATGCAATGAATCACGGAGAAGGTTGTGAAGAAGTAAGCCCGCAACAAGTTATTGATTTTACTCGTCACCATAGAAGTAGTATTGGCCATGACTTTATTTCGATCATCAAATATTTTCATGAAAAAGCCGAGTCCGATCCAGATTTTTCTTTGCCAGTGAAGTTGACAATGCGGGCACACTTAGAAGCATTTTTTGGGCTGATGGAAGAGCAATTTTCTCGTATCTGAGTTTTTGTGATGTGATTATTTTTAACACAACATACAAGACTAATCACTTGAACCTGCCATTTACTCCATTCACTGGAGTGAATCATCATCGGTAGTCAATTTTGTTTGGCTGTGCATTGCTTGCGGATGAGCAGAGGGATACATTTATATGGCTATTCAATATATGGCTTAAATGCATGCACGGAGTTGCACCAAAGGTGATTATTACTGATCAGGATGTCCAGATCGGTGATGCCATCAAGATGGTTTTTCCAACTACTCGGCATCGGTATTATTTTTGGCATGTACGGAAATATATTGCCGAGCAACAGATCCCGATGATGAACAAGTATGGGGATGATTTTGTCTCTGATTTCCATCTTTGGTACACCTCCCGTGATATAAGCACATGCGGGGAACGATGGAGACTGATGAATGAAAAATATCATTTAGAAGAAGAAGAAGGCAGTTGGTTGTTAAAGATACACAGATTGCGTGGACACTAGGTTAATGCATATCTCAAGGATATATTCTGTGCTGGGATGATAACCAGTCAGAGGTCTGAGAGTATTAATTCCTTCTTTGATGGTTTTGTGAATGCAAACACGAAACTAGTTGATTTGTCCACCAATATTATGATAAAGCTGTCGCTGCCCGTCATAGTTCTAAATCTCAACAAGACTTTCGGGGGTTGAATTCTGCGCCCAATTGTACATCGAATCCATATGAGATACAGGTTTCAAAGTTATATACCCGAAGATTTTTTAGTTGTTCCAAAGGAATGGGCAGTTGTGATGACTCTTTTCAGAAGAGTTGAAACACGATGGACCTGGAGCAAAATATTTGGTTGGTGAATTTTCAGAATCAAAAGACACCTGGGAAAAGGTCAGTTATGAGAATTCTGATGAACTTGATGTCTTTATAGTTGCTCATTATTCGAAACAGAGGGTATCCTTTGTAAACATGTTCTATGCATGTTGTGGCGCAATCACATTACACATATACCAGAATCCTATATATTACAGAGATGGAGGATGGATGCGCGTTACAAAAATGTTGCAATTGAAAATGGCATTAGGCCTTTTCCCATTCAAGGCACTCGAGGGACGGTTAGACTGTGGACACTTCGTTCTAAATTAATGCAATTCTTGAAATGGTGGCCGATTCTGATATCTATCTTTCAAAGTTGAATGCTGTTTTGGATAGATTTGCTGAAGAAACCAGTAATGAATACAAAGTCACGTCAGTAAATTATCAATCATCACAGTCTAAAATAAATATTAGTTCCAGTGGATCCGTTGTTATTCTGCGGGATAGTGAAGAATTAAATATACGTGATCCAATTGGTCCTGTACCAACCAAGGGGAGACCTAGAGGTGCATCCAAGTTTAAGTCTAGTTTTGAAGATTCTCTATCACAGAAGGAAGTGAAGCATCGAAAGTGTGAAAACTGTCAACAACTAGGCCATTACAGGACTGGTTATCCATTATTGGTATGACATTTAACCTGTTATATAATTTAATTAAAAGTTTGATGTTTCAAATTCTTACCTTTCTTTTTAATTGCAGAGGAAATAGTTTCATGTTGCGTCTACCTGGAACGAATAAAGTTTTTATTTTTACATCTTCAGTCATCATCTGCGACCATGGTCGCATTGTTAAAGAACAAGGCATTTCAAGTACTGCGACCTGGGTCGCTGTGTAATAACATTTTTTGACAGTTTTCAAGTGCTTCCCATCTACTGTTTTTTTGTCAGCAGTTGTACTTTAAAATTTCACTGCGACAATGTAACATGCATATATATTTTAATTTTTAGTTCATTGAACATAGACTGCGATCAGGGTCGCAGATCATATTTAACTATATTTGAGAGCGACTTTGGTCGCAAATATAAGAAGTGTATTTTCATATCTGCGACCGGAGTCGCAGATTTTCATTTCAATGGAAAATTTTTATTGCTTTTCAAGTGTCCCCCGTCTCTTGTTATTATGTTGTGTTTTAGTTCACTGAACATAGACTGCGACCATGGTCGCATTTCATATTTGACTATTTGACATCGACTTCCTCGCAGTCTACAACAGTTGTAGAAAGAGCAGTGTATTTCATAACAGCGACCAGAGTCGCAGTTTAAATTTCACGATAAAGTTAGATTGTTTAATTCTCAACTTTGAATGAAATATTACATTAAGTTCTTTAATTATGTTACCAGTTTAATATGCTGAAATATGATTAAAATTAAATTGTATATTTTGAAAATTGGACCCTTTCAATTTTACACTGCGACCTAGGTCACAGTTTGCAATTTATTTATCTCAGTCGCTGATTATGAATTTTTGTTATTGACTGCGACATTAGTCGTAGTATATCCCCTTTTATTTAATTTTAACATTTTTGTGACTTAGACATTGGATCACATTGTTGACATGTAAGTTCGACATAGCCCATTATAATTTGCCCTCGTATCCATGTTCCAACAACCATAAGAATTAAATTAGTAAACAGTGCCACCAGTAAAACTAAAATTATAAAAAAAAATTATAATTAACACAATTAACATTACAAAAAATACTTAAATTTCCTAAAACAAAGTATATATTTAAAAGTACTAATCTAGTCGTCCTCGTCATCACCATCATAATCAGATTCGTCATCCATATTATGACAGTGTTCGTCTTCCGTATCGCTTTCCTCCTTTTCATCCTCATTACCGCCACTCTCCGGTTCGCTTTCTTCCTCTTCACAGCGATATTTCATATCATCCATGAACTTCCAGAATGGGTCGTCTGTATCAAGCTCATCCTAGGAAAGGGATAACTTGCCAAACTGTCAATGTCACTTTCAAAATTTAGAGTTTGGGCAAGTTCAAATGATTGTACTAAAATGGAACCTTGTTTTCCAAAACAACATGACTCTCGGCTCTAACAGAATGGTTGGCGACATCAGAAATGGTCAAACAGTGAGAACGAAGAGTTTGGACCATCATATCTATGTCATGATTACGAGCGTTTTGAGCCTGAGTAATGGCTTCAAGCATCTTTTCATAGTTGATTGGTTCATCATTTTGTTGCGATTGGACTTGTAAAGATGAAGTGTTGTTTTGAAATTGGTGGTGAAATTGTGAGTCCATCAGATTTTGTGATTGTTGTTTGGACTCACGCATACTCATTTCCAAAATTGATGGTATTCTATTTTGGACTGGTGGAACTGAGTATGAATCTTGGAAATATTATGGAAAAGGTGGATAAGGAGGACAAGTTGGTTGAAAATTAGACTCGGGGGAGGTGAATCCCCATTGACTCTATGAAGAGTTGAAATTATTCTGAAAATTATGGTCATAAGATTGGGGACATGGGTTATATTGATTCGGATAAGACTAATCCGGCACACTATGTTGGTTAAAGTTATGATATGCTGGGTTGGTAATATCCGAAAAAGAGATTGGTGTGTAATATGGATTATCATTAAAATTGGAAAAATTGTTGTTATAAGCCATATCATACAATAAAACACAAACAAAGAAAAATAAACAAATAAAAAAATTCTAAACTAAGTTAGGGTAGACCTTTGACCTAGACAACTCCTAACTGGTTAGACTGTCCACAGGGGGTATAATGCAGACTTTGACCACAAGTAATCAGTCAGGTCAGGGCAAGATTGGTGGGAGGTATCCGCGCAAAAGCGACGGGCCTAATTAAGCCAAACCACCAGCCTTCGGGATTTCGCCCCTCAATCCCTTTCCTTAGACACTGATTTGGCAAGAGTCAAATTCTAACACCTTCCCCCTTAGGATAATCTCCTAATTGAGTCCGAGTGCCCTAGGGCCAACGTCTACTCAGTTTTAGTTAGGCTTAGGTTAGTGAGTGAGGAGATTGTTTGTGAGCTAAGGGAAGGTAATGACTTCCCCACCTTATCTTGTTTATAGGACAATCCCTTAAGATTGATTGTGCAAGGTGTGCAGGATAAAGAAAAGAATCATTCAACAAGCAAATAATCACTCAAGAATGTTTCCTAAATTATATGCCATGCAAACGTACCTTTTGCTCCAGCACTCTTCAACCGTAATGTAAAATGTAAACGAATTAGACACATGCCTAAATGCAAAGTCTAAACCATTTTAGCATTTAACAAACATCATTTTACTGTTGAGGTTAGAAAGAAAGTACAGTGAGACAAATAAGGAAATAATAGCTATAGATATTAAACTTTGCAATTCAGCTAACCTGCAGAAAATACAGGTTAGTAGTTCACTCAGATTGTCATAGGAATGTAGCAAATCTGAGGGCTTCTTGGCTCCGCTTTCTTGAGCAGAGTCCAAGGCCACTTATATGTCTACTGCAGCAAAAGTTCCTTGTTGTTAAATCTGTACACAAAAACCAAGAAGAAGGTTAATCAAAAATGTAAACTTTAATGAGAATTACTTACCGTCCCTCCTCGGCAATGGCGCCAAAATTTGATTGAGGTTGGATCTGCACACAAAAATATAGAATTTCAGAGATACAAAATAGAAGTGCAAGGTGCTCAATTCTACCGCAATAGCAAGTGGCTATGCGGGTCGTGATCCACAAGGAGGGACTAGCGATGAAAGCTTTTTAGTAAGTTTCCTTTTTGCTACAATTAATGGTTAAAGGTCTTCTTTTAGTTCTTAAAAAGAAAATGAAAAAGAGTTATAGTTAAGTTAAAAAGAAAGTGGTTGAATAAGGAGATGGAGAAAATAGAAGTGATATGTACAAAGAAAATGAAAGAGTGAAAGAGATTTGGGGTGATTATGGTGCTGGTGATCTACACTAAAAGTTACAAGAAATGAAAGAAAAACTAAAACCTAAAAAAAAATACTTACCTCTTCAGCGCCTGTTTACCTTTCACCCGTATTGACGATGTACCTTTCTTTGAAGGCGAGCGAAGCATGGCAGATGAGATCTTCCCCATTCCCGATTTACACTATGAAATGAAGGGGTGAGCTATACTACCATAGAAATGGATGTCAATCACCATAAGCCATCAACGACACTTGCAAGGAGAAGGCAACTTCGAGGCTATTGGTTTCATTTGGATCCACAAACACAAAAGAGGAAAGCGAACAAAAACAAGAATAGAAAAGAAAAGGAAACCTCGATTCGATTCAAATAACAATAGAAGAAAAGATCACTTACACTGGTGTCACCTTCAGTACAAACTTGCTCTCATTCCTCCATGAAAGTATCCTCTCCTCTCAGTTACATAAATAAAACAAAAATTACATGAAAGAAAAATAAAAACCTAAGTTACAAATTATAAATTAGCCTAAGTTCTACTCTCTGCTTTGTCGTTCTCTGTATGCTCTGAAAATCCCAATATTTATAGGTAAAACCCAACCTATGAGAGCGTATGAAGATAGGGGGAGCAAACGCTCCCCTTAACTCTCTAACAAAGCCGCGGAAATGCGGCTTAGCCAGGGTGTGGCCAGGTGGCCACACCCTGTTGGTGGTACTCCCTGACTTCGCGATTGATGTTTATCTTCAGGTAGATTTACAGTTTAAGTCCGGGATTTTAACGAAATGGCCTTTAATCCTTGGCTTCAACCAATTGATTTGTAGGGATTTATTCTAACTGATTTTCAACGATCTGAACCGACCTGATCTGCCTGATTTACTGAGTTCGAATTAATTCTGATTTAATTAGAATTTGATGGGCTTTTGGGCTCATTTCTCTTCACTCTCCTTTAGGAATGGGCCTGGAAATAAATTAAACAATAATTAGAAAAAAGCAGAGTTTATTTATAATAAGTATGAGAATATGATAATGAATGGGCAATATTAGTGACCGATCAATACTCCCCTTGATTACGATTTACATTTTGACCATATTAAAATGTTTTGTGATAATACTAGTACCATTCATATGACCAAGAAAGCAAATCAACACAGCAAGACCAAATATATAGAGATTAGATATCACTGTCTTAGAGATCATTATGAGAAAAAGATATTGAAATTGATTATATTTCTACCGATTTTTAATTAGCAAATAGTTTTACTAAATCACTTGATTTTAATAGATTTTCTTTCAGTTGTGGTGAATTGAATGTTTGTATTATAGATTCATGAAATTTTCAATCGTTTCTCTCAATTGATATTCATGTTTGTTCTCGCTTAGTTTATATGTACTTTCAATTCTTTTAAATTGGTATCTTATTTTTCATTACTATTGTATTTTTTGGTATCTACTAATTGAAATTGATTTATACGTTCCTTTTTGATTTATGACAAAAAGGGGGGAGAAGATTTATGAGTTATTCATTTGGTATTTTTATTATTTTGAAATTTTCAAAATTGAAATCTATGCTTATGATATTGCAAATTGGTATCTTATTTTATGAGTTGGCATCTATGCTTATGCTTTAAATTGGTATTCTTAGTTTTCCAATTGGTATTCATATTTGTGTTAAAATTGGTATTTGGGATTTATTGTCTAATTGGTAATTGAAGATTTATGAGTTAAGAGATTTATGATTTAACTATTACCTCTAATTCATGTTTGTATACCTTGTTGCATCCTATTTTGGTGGTTGGAGGCATGGATGAAGGTTGAAATGTTTATGTATAGCACTTCATATTTCACATCTATACCTATATGCATATGATGACTTATTTTAAAATTGTCATATTTTTAGTCATAAATGATTGAATTTGATAGATAAGCATTACTTTAAGGGCAGCCTTACTAAGCTCCTCATATTATTCTTTTAAATAACTCATGTTTTGTCATCATCAAAAAGGGGGAGATTGTTCGCCTAAGATTGCACTCACTGGTTTCTTATTTTAATGATAACAAAACTTATGTAGTTATTTAGTACTAATTAAGTTCAAGCATTTAAGTAATTTTTCAGAATTCAAGAAAATTCAAAGTGTTTTTTCTTCTGAAGGAAGGTTTTGAAGTCTCAAGCTCACTCAACGATGGGATCAAGATAGGACAATCAAGATTCACTCTTTGGAGAAGCTCACTAGAAAATTGCTTGTAGACATGTAAAACTTATGTAAGAAAATAATATGTTTAAAGTATAAGGTGTAGAAATGATGCTCTACAAGTCACACGCACACAAAATACAAGTTTTCAAAATACGAATTTTAATATCTAGTTTTTTCTCATTTTGATATTTTACAAAATTTTGTATTGATACATGTCCTATGATTTTCCAAGTCTATTTCTATCATGTATCACAAAGCCTTTATGTTGCCAAAACATTTTTATTACTCTATAAAATATTTAAAAATTAGTTTAAATTCATTTTTACCCAAAAATTGAGTTTTCAGGCTTGGTCGGTCGACCGAACCTTGGGGCCAATTTGGCCTCAGCCTGTGCATATCATTCACATTTGTAGGGCGACCGGGTGGTAGACCGACAATCCTAGTAGTCGACCAGGCAGTTGACCAACTGGCACTAGCTAGTCTCGGTTGAGATCAGTCGACCGGGCGGTCGACCGACGCCAACGGTTAGTTCAAACTAATTGAACTACCTGTCGACCCGATGTTCTGGCACAGTTACAGTAACAGCTAGTTTTTGAAAATCTATTTTTTGATTTTTTTCTAACAGGTATATTGCTCTTTTAGGGTCTATTCCTAATGACCTGATAGGCTCTCCTAACTGTGTTTTATCATTTGCCTATATATAGGGTTCATTTATAGAGGATTAACAACAATTAGTTTTTGAAAAATATTTGAAAAATCAAGTTTATTCAAGAGAAAAAATTTTAAGTTTTCTTACTTCAAGTGCTCCATTTCAAAGTCAATTTCTGCAAGTTTTCAGCTCTTAGATTGATTCATATTCAACTAATTTTCTCTTTCAAAAACTTCTTAAGCTTCATCTAACATCAAATACTATGAGAAGTTGTAAAAGAAATTATTTGTGATCTTTGTGGTCACTAAGAGCTTGTAAACCTCATTGGCTTTGTGCTACCTCTTGTGTAGAGGACTGAGAGTTGAAGTTGTGTACTCTGATCTTAGTAGACCTTGTAAATCTTTTATGGAGGCTCCTTTATGGAAAGATCCTTAGTGGATAGTGAAATTCTTCATGCGGTGAAGGCGGGGACGTAGAGCTTGGTGCTCGAATCTCGAAACAAATCTCTTATTTTTGTGATTGTTTTCTCTCTTATTCTTACTCCATTTCAATTGCATGCATTTGTGTTTTTTGCTTTTATTTCACTTGCTATTCATATCTAACATCATCATCCTTATCAGTTTTCACTCTCTAAATCAAGAAGGCAATTGAGCATCTCAACTCATTGTCTAGAAGAATATAGAGAAGAAGTTCTAGAGCCCCTGATAGGGAATTCCACTTTACTTCTTGATTTGAGTTGATTGTTTGCATCATTCAAATTATAAATTGTTTTATTTTCGCATTTTGACCATTAGATTAGCTTTACACATATTCACCTCCTCTAGGTGTACTTTCAATAGTGAGGTAACCGTTGCTCTTGTGAACCTTGAATTGAGGAGAAAAGACAAGGAGTGTTCTTCTAGTAACACATAAGCAGAGTTATTAGTTGAAGAGAAAGTAGTCCAAACCGAAGAAATGAAAATTAGCAAAGATCCATTTGGAAGCCCATGGTTGGTAATTGCAAATTGGAAAAGAATTAGTATGCTTTTTGTAAAGAAGGACACTTGAAGAATATTTGTCCAATGCTCAATAAGTTGAAGAAGGAGTCACGATCAGAGGCCAACGTCATGAAGTCGGATGGTAATGACTTTGACTCTTCTTACTCTTCACTTTCAATTACACCTTCAAATTGTTATTCAGATGCATCTGAGTGGGTTTAAATACAGGCCCTACCTACCACAATTGTCCGAGAAGAAGGTTGTTTACTAGCTTTGAGGAGTTGGATGACGATTTAATGTCCATGTGAGACGATCATACATGCCGATTGGTTGGTGAGGGTGCTGATCATACACGTATATTGCATTTATTATTATTACATTCCTATATTTATATTTCTATAATCCCTTCTATTTACTTGTCTTAATATCTAAATTATGCAAGTAATTATTAATGGAGGGAGAGAAGATAATACCAAATAAATACCAGTTAAAATCAGATTAATACATATCTATTTGGTTAGCTTGAAGATGGAGATATCGCCAAATCTAAATCTCAAACTGAAAACCACTGAAAATCAAAGTATATCAGAGAATCAAGGATCACACGCCCCCAGATCTAGCCAGTTGGCCAGATCCAGTTTGTTGGTGGAATGTTTACTCCCCCTATCTTCGTACGCTCTCCCCTATCCAGTTTTGCCTATAAATACTGCATTTTTCAGAGTTACAGGGACGAAGAGAAAAATTAAGTTTTGCTTTACTTTAAGGCTAGGTTTTTTGTTAGTTAGTTGAAAGTGATAATAATTTTCATTTCTCTTGTTTTTATTCTAACTTAGTCCAGTAACAAGTGAGAGTGAGAAAAATATTGTAATCCAGGATTGAAGTGACATCAATAAAGATTCGATGAACTTTTCTTCACCTTGTTTTTGCCAGTATGTCTTGCTTTATTTCATTTCTTGCTTTATTTTGATTATGAGTAGCTAATTCGATTTTACGGCTCACTATCCTCCCTTTTCTATTAGTCTTCTTCTTGACTAATTTCTGTGAAAAAGAACCCAGTAGAATAATATGAATGCCTAAATTAAGTCGAGCATATTTGCGAATGTTCTTGAAGGCACATGAGGATAGGTAATGGTTTTTAAACATTCATTTCAAAGCAATTTCAAAACTTTTTTTCAATCCATACTTGCTTATTTGCTTGATAGTTTAACATTTAACTTAAAAACAGTTTTAAAATGAAATTAAATTTTTTAAAACTTATCTTATATGCTTTGCTTGAACGCTTTTTTGAAGTTCAAGTTTTAACTTTGGATATGATCGAGTTGAGGCATTAAAACTTTCAAAAGAAGAACACATATTTGAGTAGTAGAATATTGAGCTCAGATTTCTTCTATTTATAAAAACAAACTCATTCATTTTCCAAAACCAAGTCTCAATTAAAACATATTCTTTCTTCTTCTTTCTTAATAAAAACATAAGCTCAACTTATTTTCTGAACAAAAATAGCAAAAAGCTTTCAGTACATCTCTCCCCGTGGACATGACCTGTTAGTCCTAGGCTACAGGGTACTTTTAGTCCGATCACTATACGATTTTTTACTTTCACTTCTTTACTATATGTGTTTTGAAATTCCTCAATTTTTTTCGATAAGGTACTGTTCGTATCAAGATGTATGATGGAGCAATGAGAGAGTTGAAGGATGTGAAATATATTCCTCGTATGATGAGGAACTTGATCTTAGTTGGAGGTTTGAAAGTAGAGGGCCTGAGAGGGACTCTTGGAGAAGGTATTCTCAAGATGTCTAGCAGCTCATTAGTTGTTCAGAAGGGCACTAGACGTAACAATGTGTACTATTTGATGGGTAGTACAGTCACTGAATTAACGTCTTCAGAACAATTGGATGGCGATTCTTCCAGATAATGGCATAGAGGCCTCAGAGAAGTTGGCTTGAAATCAGATCAAGTATTGGAAAGTGCATCAACCTGCCATTTGAAATCACGTAACAATTGTGTTCTGGATAAGAAGAAGGTGAAATTCGCCATTGTTATTGTAACGCCTCGATCCCGCAAGTACGGAGATGTTACTGCGACATATATACGCAGGTCAGAAATACCCTCACATATATACGCTAAGCATCACTATAGAAAAGAATCAGAGTATGAAAGTACGTGGTGCATTATATATTTTAACACATGGGTACAATTACAAAGTTATCACCGGATGTGACATAATATTACAAGAATATTACATTACTGAAATGAGAATACAAAGAGATATACAAGTATGAACAGTATAAAAGGTGCTCACGAGTTATAAAAAAGAAAACTCGAGAGTCGAGCAGGAGGCATGGAAGAAAAGGGCTCCAGATAGTCAACTGTTGATCCCTAACGCTACCGCTGCGCAATCTGATCAACAAGAAGTCCACCACGGTCCACGCTCCGAGAACTGGACATGTAGATCTAGGGTTGTCAGAAGCAACCCAACGAGTGATAAGATGAGTTCCAAGTGGCATGCATAGAAAAGTATATGTGTACTAATAAATCCGAGTCGAAAATCATGTATTGAAAGCGTGTCGTGGACACAGACACACAGGAGTAGGCAATGAGACATCAAGTGAAGTAAATATAGCAAAACCAGTTATATAAGCTCAAATTACGGATCAGTAAAATTAGTATGTCGAAGGAATAATTCAAACAAGGAAACTCTCATATATACACCTTACTTCTCACCGTAACCTAGTTTCATATAACCCAAACTGTCTCCTAAGCTAAGAAAATATCATAAAACTGATAAAAAACTAATAAAATTGATAATACTATATAGAAGCAAAACCAGTTGTACAAGCTCAGTTTACGGCTTCATGAGACTAGTACATCAAAGAAATAACCTATACAAGAAAACCCTCATATATATACCTTGTATCTCAGGTTACCGTAATATGAGTTCATTCAACCCGAATTGCAAAACAACACAATGAATTATTATATTAGCACTTCGTTATTATTAATCGTCGTACACATACATCCATACATGAGTAAGTCGAGACTGGTTATTGGAAACTGATGGGAAACAAATAAGTTATATTTATAGTGGGTCCCGTACATGCCCAGGACCTCGACCAATGGTGTTCCGTCGCTGGCGTACAGAACCAGCCTGAGGCGTATTGGAGGGTCGTATTGTGTGCCCTTTCAGGAATTAGTAAGCAGGGTGCCAGCTCACCCCGTGCAACACCTAGAGGCCAACATGTAGAACCAAAGTTTTAGTTGCACAACATACTTAATATCACTGTAAACATATTCACCAATTGAAGTCCATCAGTTTCCTCTTACTCGATGTAAGCTGTCTTTTTTATAGTTTATTATGTAATTATCAATTTATGAGAATAACAGGAGAATGACAGGTTCAGGAGTTATAGGAGTACATGACTACTTAAGTACATGAGTATAGGAGCTACAAGGTTACTGTATATAATACAGGATAGCGGTTATAATTTTCCCATAATATAATAATCACAAGTCAAAAGCTAAGAATGGCAGGTGTCCGGTGTTAAGTAGTGACATGCCAAGTGATCACACGACAAGTGTTCAAATATCAAGCAAAAGCATGGCAAGAAAATACACAGCAGATATCAACAGACGAATAACACGATACAGGAAAATGGTATTGATACAGAAAATTGGTACGAACACCAAAAAACATTCAGTTTTAAAAAACTAGTATAAGTAAAGATTTCAAACACATCACAATCATCAATAATAGTTAATTAAACTATCAATTAGGCAAGTGAGTAAGCAAGTAAGCGAACATCCAAGTGGAGCTAAGTAAAGTTGGAGCAAAGCTAATGTATAATACTAGATGCTATCACGCTCGGCGTGGTTACCGCTTGCGGCACAGCTAAACGCATATGGTGAATCCGCGCTCATAGAGTAACTACGCTCGAATGGAGTTAGCGGTGAAGTGCTGAATGTTAGTTCCGCCTACCAGGTGTAGCATATAGAAAGTGTAGAGGACTTTAATGAACCTCGGAGTGGTTAAGCCCGAAGGCGGAGTAAATACCTGCAGGAGATGTTAGAACCAAACAACAAACATGCATATACAAATAGCAGGCAAAAGAACCGATAAGCGAGTAAACCTGGAGGCTGAGAAAGCAAGAGTATAGCTAAACCGTGCCTGATAAGATTAGCAATTAAGCGCGGCTCGCAGACACACGGTATACCTAGTAAAATACAGAGAGTGAGCAAGATGGGAGCATAGCTAAGCCGTGCCTGACGAGGCTACGCAATTAAGCTTGGCTCGCAGACACACAACTTAGCTAGGCTCTTGACAATGTTAGGATACCCGGGGGTTTAAGCCTGAAATCTGATATAGAACTGTGGAGCAGTTAAGCCCGGAGGCTGTATGAAAGCACAGAGGCTAATTGACCACGAAGGGTCGACCACACATGAGAATAGAGCTGATAACAAAACAATATACATGTACAAAAATTGAACTACCCTATTACATACATTCATCAATTCAATATAAACACATCACACCGATAAAATTTACATGTCCACACAAATACAAATATTCCTATAGAAATTCAACAATCCATAGAAAATTCAATGTACGGTCCACATAACACAAACCATCCATTGAAGCAAAGAACTAGAATGAGGCAAGAGCACTCGCCTAAAAATCCTCAAAAAATCCTGCAAATCCTGGAGTCCCAAAACACGTGCACAAGCGATACCATATTTCTAAAAGATTTATTAATATTTTAGAGAGAGAATGAGAGAGGAGAGAAAGGAGAGAGAAATCAAAAGAGAGGGGGGAGAAAAATCAAGAGAGGGAAAACAACGAAAAGAAAAAATAAGAGGGGCTGCTGCCCCCTGCTGCTCACAGCTAGGCCGAGGGGGCCTGGCCTTGGCCTTGACAGTGGTCGTCGGCCGTGCCGGGCCCAGGTGGCCGCCAACCAACCGAAGGGGTGAAAATGTGAGGGGGTGGAGTTGGTGATGAGGATGGAGATAATGATGGGGAAGAGGGTGATGGTAGGGTAGGGGTGGAAATTGAGAGGATGGTGGTGGATTGGGTGGTTGTGGGTGGAGATGTGGAAGTGGTGGTGGTGTTAATCTTGATGGAGGAGGAGGAAGAGGGAAGAGAGGGGTAGTGAGAGGAGGTAGTGCCGGGGTAAGGTGGCTGCTGTTGACACTCCAAAAAGACAAATTTCCTGGGTGAAACTTCAACTAGTCAGAACGACATCCAAACTTATTGACATTTATAAAAGACAAGACGTGGACAAGCTGATGACCAGGTTCTACCCATCCTCAGAGACCAATCAATGACTTGAAACTTACTGACCAGTGAAGCTGATAGTAAGACAAGTATCACTTGTAAAGAGTCCGAAGCATGGCCCAAGAAGATAGCTTCACTTGAATCTCTTCATAGCTCTGAAAAGAGCTAACTTTCAGGTTCGCTTGAAGCTAATTACAGTTTCGTCTGAAGCTAATACTAGCTTCACCTAAAGCCTTTCCTGTGAGCTTCGCTTGAAGCTCTTCGTAGCTCTATAAGGAGCAAATTTTCAGCTTCGCTTGAAGCTAATTACAACTTCGCCTGAAGCTAATACTAGCTTCGTCTGAAGCTTTCTTGTGGCTTCACCTGAGAAGCTATTCTAGCCTCGCGCGAAGCTAATTCCAGCTTCGTTTGAAACTTCTGCACCCCGTATGGGTGGGTTTGCCAGTCAATATTTGACCTAGTCTTTAGTGGGCTAACCCATTACTTTAGTGGGGTTAATGCCACTTTAAGTGAACGGTTACATCCGCCCACTTCATCCCACATTAAGTGGAGATAGCCACGTCAAATGACCATTTCTTAGGCTCGAGCGAGCCTATCTAGCCTCGCATAAGGCTTGCACTTAGCTTCGTACAAGGCTTTACAACCTCGCGCGAAGCTCAAAATAGCTTTTGGTGCAAGGCTAACCGACTGTTACTAGTCTTGCTGAATTCTAGAGGCAGTTACACCCCTTAGAGCTATAAATAGCTTGTTCTTAGGATAAACTCAGGGTTGGCTGGCTAGCAAGTAGAAGATCAAGATATCAAGAGGCAGAAAGAGAGAAAAAGAGCTAACTCTCTCAGGTCCAAGAAATTCAGAGAATCCTTTTCTAAATTCAGGGTGCTAATACCCTAAGACTTTCCTCTCTCAAGATATCTTCAGAATCAGATGAGAAGGAATCCTTAAGACTCCATCAATCGTATCATCAAAAGAACAAAGTGGTCGCATGCTGACCCGACTTCTACCGGCAC
The DNA here is from genome assembly GCA_038442645.1 of Agave tequilana. Taxonomy (NCBI): domain Eukaryota; kingdom Viridiplantae; phylum Streptophyta; class Magnoliopsida; order Asparagales; family Asparagaceae; genus Agave; species Agave tequilana. The sequence continues at coordinate 37,613 of JAVJIF010001506.1, forward strand.
ACTTCTCCAGAATATCAGAAGAGACACATGTAATTTTCTTTTTCAATTACTTGTAATTCTCTCTTCAAAATTTTGTAAGTTTTCTCAATAATTATTTTCAATAGAAAACAAGATGGTGACTCTGCTAGGAAACTATTTCTCCACTATTAAAAATCAAGTGTCGTAATGCAACGTTGGGTCTACTATAGAGACCCTGGTCATTCACTTTGACTAAGAGAAGTTTGAACAACTTCTCTCTAGGGGTAGCACAAGTCCCCCACGTGTGCGCAAGCACCAGAAGGTCACTGTAGCCAGAGCACCTCTACCTACCTCTTGGAAGCAAGGCTCTGTTGAGACTACTGAGATTCTCTGTGAACTATCATAGTCTCATGTGAGGCTAAATACGCTGTACACGAGCTTATCACAGTCTCAATAGAGACTAACTTAGCCTCGTGCTAACGTGTTAATGTTGCATACGAGGTTATAAAGGTTCCTTATGAACCTAAAATAGTCTCTTCAAAGGGTATGTGTGTTGTAAAATACACAGTCCCTTCTCTCGATTCAGCTCCTCGCAAAGCTAAGCCTCGCTAGTCCCATGAGGCTAAGGCTAAAACACTTTGTGCCAACAGCAAGGCTACTGCAGCCTCGCTTACATCATCAGCACTGCTAGGCAGTGCTAAGCTCACCACACGCGAGGGTAAAACTAAAGCACTAAGTGCTAAGGATCTCTGCCGTGAGGTTAGAGATAAAGTACCACTGGGTGCTAACAACAAGGCTATCTTAGCCTCGCTTGAAGGAAAAGCTTTGCGCAGCAAAGCTAAGTTTGTTTCAAAGGCAGAACTAAAAATAACAGCTTCTCAAGGCGAAGCTCCTCTTCAGGCGAAGCTATCTTAGCTTTGCCTACAACCAAAAGGAAAGCCTTTAAGGCTAAGCCTAAGGCTTCTCAGTATAATGGGGCTAACTTCCAGTTTCATCGAGTTTCTGTGATGGATCGGTTGGGTCCAGTTAACACAGACTTGAGAGACTATCTGAGCAACAAGCAAAAACTTCGCTCTGAGGAAGTTGTTCACATCTCGCCGTCCCAGTGCGGACAAGCATGGTGTCAACTTATGACGGTCCACTCCGTCTGCTGCTGTTTGGGAACAATCCTCACAGCCTCTCCTCCAAACCAGTGATCCGTATTTAGCCACCTGTCAGCCCGAACTTCTAACAACCCGAGTTTCGAAAGAAGAAGATGACAAAGGCGATCCATCTTGCAGCCGCCTCTGTTAACATGATAAGCAAAGGAAGGGATCTATGCTAGTCCCAACAAAGGAGACGAGGGACCTTTACTTCTACAGCTAATTCTCTGAACTCTAATTATAACCCTGTCTTAAGTCAGGTTCTGGTGGACCAAGAGGGTGCCTTCTAAGGTACTCACTTTAGGGTAGCAATACCCTACAGTTACGGACAACCTTCTTCATCAATTGGAGCTGTGTCATCTTCACCATTGAGGAACTTTTTTCATTGGTCTGATTATGAGGAGGAGGCCAGTGGATGCGCTTCTTCAGCTATAATCAGCTCGGTACGAACAGGGCTTGTATCTCTTAACATGGCAGATAATAATGATGATGATCTCTGTCGGCGAATGGAGGCACAAGAGAAGACTTTTAGGGCTCAGCAAGAAGCTTTAGACAACATTTAGCAGATGTTAGCTCACTTCTTGGTCAACTGGAACACCAATGCCACCGGTAGCAATCATGATGAAGAGGAACATAACAGCGATGAACGTCCTAAGACTGAGAAATCGAAGGAAAGCTCCTCAATCGATGTTGAGGTTATCAAAGGCATCCAAGCTCAGATTGCATCCTTAACCCAGAGGGATGAACTGAAAAAGCTAGAGATGACTTGTCCTTACTTGCTGGAATAGAATTCTGTGCCATACCCGCAAAAGTTCAAGCCACCTACGTTGCACACGTATGATGGCAAGAGCTCACCCAACCAGCATATCTATTACTTCTGGTCTCAAACCTGTAATGTAATAGATAACGATGCCATTATGGCTAGACTATTCATCGGTACCCTTAAGGGGGTACCCTTTGATTGGTTCAGAAGCCTGCCCAGCGGCGCCATCAATTCTTGGATTGACCTAGAAAATCGGTTTCTCTCTCGATTCTACGAGGACGACATTGAGATAACTATGGACAAGCTCCTCTCAACGGTCCAAAAAGGAGGAGAATCTATGCGCGAATACATTGAGAGGTTCCGCAACCTTTCCCTTATGTGTCCCGCTGGCATGCCATTGCCCATGCTGCTCCAGACATGCCAGCATAATTTCCTCGACAAGGTAGAAATTTGTATGGGAGTTATCAAAACCCATACGTGGAAGGAGCTTGTAGAACAAACTGAGATAGCCGAAAAATTGGCTAAGTTTGAACCCTCAGTGCCTAAGAACAAATGGGAGTCAATACCAAGGGTGTGATGCAGCCCAATCTTCTATGTCAAAGGGGAAGAAAACTATGGTCGTTGAGCTATCTGGGACAGCTCAATCAAAGTAGAAGAGCAGCACCAATGGCAATCAGTAATTTAAATTCTTACCAAAGGTGTACTCCTTCAAAGACAAAGAGGTGGTGACAATCTTCCACTTGCTTCACAAGTGTAACAAGCTCAAGTTACCCGATGTTTGATGACCTAATAAAGTGGGGCGCACAAATGATCCTAACTACTGCCATTTTCATAGGATGTTGCACCCTACCAGCAGATGTTATGTCCTTAAGGATAAGATCCAAGTATTGGTGGATGCTGGAGTTTTGACTCTCAAGTCAGAATAAAAGAAAGTCACCACCAACATGGTGACTCTTAATTTCAGGACCTTCTCGAAGATGACTGTTCAAGATGGCTTGGTCCCAGTCCCTAAGGCCAGATTGGATATCATCAACCCAATGGCTAAAACACAGATAGCTAAGGGCCTCATTCAAATGACGACAGGATTTGGAGAAATCATGTTGCTCCACCTAGATATTGTCCAAGATGAGCAACGAGAGACTAGCAAGTACAAACTCAAAGGCAAGTCATGTAATGCCGTCTCTCGTAATAGATGTCAACTCTGTGACTGTAACCTCTCTCAGTGACTCAAAAGGAGACAGCTTGCCTTAGTAACACAGTCCGCTACCTCGCAGCCGTGGGTACACGTTCTGGTAAACAGCATTTGCGACGATACGACCAGACACCCGACAGAGCTCCCTAACCATTGACGTCAGGAATCGTTGCACTTGTCCAAGCCCTAGTGCCTAAGGACAAAGAAAAGCAGAAGAAGATTCGCAGGGGTATTTGCAGGGGTAACCTAGAGGTTTTGGTTCGTTGGATCCTCCTCCTTCAAGAGTTTGATCTGAAATTTGAGATAAAAATGGTGTCAAAAACGTCATCACAGATCACCTCTCTCGTGCGCCAAACACCCCTTCCAACTAGTTGCCAATCAACGATAACTTTTCCGATGAGTAACTCTTAGCTATTTTTAGGGAACCATGGTTCTCTGATATAGTCAACTACTTAGTCGCAAACCAAACCCCATCTTATTGATCAAAACAAGATATATATATATATATATATATATATATTATATATATATATATATATATATATATATATATATATATATATATATATATATATATATATATATATATATATTGGTTCTTGTCTCAAATCTGATATTTCATTTAGGAGGAACCCTATCTCTTTAAATATTGTTCTGACAAAATCATTAGATGATGTATTCCCGATGAGGAAGTGAAGAGTGTTCTAGTTTTTTGTCACGAGCTTGCATGCAGTGGACACTTTGGCCTCCATAAAACTACCGAAAAAGTTCTACAGAGTTGGTTCTATTGGCCGACTTTGTTTAAAGATACATTCAACTTTTGCAAGACATGCACAAAATGTCAAATGATAGGTAGGATTTTGAAACATAATATGATGCCCCTCAACCCAATTCTAAAAGTAGAACTCTTTGACTTTTGGTGCATCGACTTTATAGGACATTTCCTAGTTCATTTGGGCACCAATACATTTTGGTGGTTATGGATTACGCATTCAAATGGGTTGTAGCCATCCCTTACATGACAAACGATAACAAAGTTGTTGTCAATTTCTTAAAAGAAAACATATTTTCATTCTCTGGAACCCCTCGTGCAATAATTAGTAATAATGGCTCACATTTTTGCAATAAAACTTTTGAAGCTCTTATGCAAAAATATGTCATAACACATAAGTTATCCATGCCTTACCATCCTCAAACTAGTGGGCAGGTGGAAGTCTTGAATAGATAAATTAAGCTTATCTTGGAAAAAACTGTGAATCAAAACTGAAAGACTGGTCCACCAAATTGGTAGATGACATATGGGCATATAGGACCACCTTTAAAATGATTTTAGAGATGTCTTCTTATAAGTTAGTCTTTGGAAAGGCTTGCCACCTTCTTGTCGCGTGAGAGCACTGAGCTTTATGGGTTATTAAGCAACTATATTTCGATCTAAATAATACTGGTGCGCTTCAAAAATTGCAAATTTCTGAACTTGAGGAGTTAAGAAACGAGGCTTACTGAAATGTGAAGATTACGAAGAGTAGGGTTAAGATATTTCATGACAAACATAACATGAGAAAAACTTTTGTCCCCGAATAAAAACTATTACTCTATAATTCTAGGCTTCATCTTTTTTCAGAGAAGTTGAAATCACGATGGACAGGGCCATTCGTTGTAAGAACTGTGTTCCATATGGAGCAGTAGAGATATGCGGCACTAAGAATGGTAATGAATTTTAAATAAATGTTCAACATTTGAAACTATTTCTGGAATCAGTACCGAAAGCAGACACATCCATGGGTCTCTTTGACCCAATATATCGGTAACATAACGTCACCTCTTTTTACACTTCATTCCATGCATTCATACATTCATTCATACAGTGGGGACAATGCAGGAAATAGGTGTAGGGGATGGTCTAACATGTACATCTAATACTCTAACATGTAACAAACTTAACATAATAAAAAATTTTAATTTTACTAACATACTAACATAGGTAGATACTAACAAAAAAATTATTTTTTCCCCTTTTATAAAAAACTTTTTGAAAAAGAAAACAATATTTTTATTTAAGTAATTAAGTTAATTTTAAAGAATAGAGAAATCATAATTAGGATTTCGTAATACTTGGTCAAAATAAGATTATTTGTTTGATTTTTAGGTTTGGGAAAAAAATTGAAAAAATAATTTAGTCCTAATTTTTACCTTGATAAAATATGCATATTTTATACACTCGCACACTTAGGATTCAAAACAAAGACTCTTGTGCCTTAAAAATATATATACACACACACACACATGAAAAAGGGAAAAAAAATTAAAAAAACAAATCTAATTATTGATTAGCTAGGTGCTATGGCCTAAGGAAGCCTTGGTATTTACGCGAAGGGTAATTAGGTAAGTTTGAAGAAAATATATAATATATGTATTAAAACATCTATTAATCAATTAGTTAGGCATTAGGGCCTCAAGAAGCCTTGACACTTACACAAAAGAAAGTTAGATGAGTTATACATATTAAAAATAGTGCTTAAAGGGTAGCGAAGTGGTAATACTTCGAACTTCTTTCGAAAAAAGTTATATATATATATATATATATATATATATATATATATATATATATATATATATATATATATATTAATATATAAGGTATAAGAGTTGAAGTTGAAGAATCCCGAGTCAAAAATTCAAGGTCACAAAGTGCATATGACTTAAGCTAAAAACAATAAACTAATTGAAAAATTCAGTTTTAATCCAAACTTAGATTGATAATAAATATTTACATCGAGACTAAGTATAGTAATGAATAATTAAGTGATCCTAAAACTTAAGATTAACTTGATTTTTGCAAAAATCTCTCAGTTTATTTTTCTTTCAAATGATTTTGAGAACACAAACATTTTTATTTTTTTCTTTATGAATTTTGTGGGTGTAATTCACTGAAAACCCTCACGAGACAAGACTCATCCTCTAGGGGTAACCTAGAGGTTTAACAGCTCGTTGCACATGCTAAGTGCAATCATGATTCCTACAAAAGTGAGTTAGTTTAGATTAGATTAGTTTAGATTTTTTTTTTTGTTACTCGAGAATGAGTAAAAGATAGGTGTGGGGGTGTGATTGTTCATCAAAAGTGCATATTTTTAGTTACATTTTCATGTTTAATTTTTTATAAAGCATTACTATTTAATCATTTTATTATTTAGTGATGTGCAGGCCTCCTTAATTAAAAAGAGAAAAGAAAAGAGCCCAAAAGAAGCCCATCAAGCCCAAATTAATTTAGAGATTATCCTATCCTAATTTAGATATAAAGGAGAAAATTAATTTAAATTAAGTTGCTTGATCCCCAAGTTAAAGATAAAGGAGATAATTCAAGTTTAAATTCGAATTTATAGATACCTTATTTTCTAAGTTATCTCAAAAACAAGATTATTTTAAATTCCAGAATTCAAATGATGATTTTAAGGATAGATATACACATGGATGGATAATAAAGCCGCGCGCCAAAATACGTGCCCTGACCTTACAAAAAAGCTGTGTTTCCTTTTTTAATGCCATGGCAACGCAGCTTTCTTGAAGCCGCATGTGTGGCAGTTTCAGTGATTGTGATCTATAGAGACTCTACTACTCTACTCTTCTTTAAATACCCTGTAAAGCAACAGAGGAGGGGCATATCAGAAAATCAAGTTTAGGATTTTCTTTTAATCATCTTTTCTTTCTAAATTTTCATTATATTTTCTAATTTTTTTTATTTTGAAGAAGATTTATAAAGAGAAGAAGGCTTTTGTACTGGATTGGTGACAATTCAATAAAGGTTCTTATTTTCTTTCATATCTCTTTTTGTTCTTTTAATTGTGTTTTTTAATTTCTAGTTTACTTTCTTTTATGCATCTTTTAAATATCATGCTTAATTTTATCATGAATATGAGTAACTAATTTACCTCGTAGCTTGCTAATCTCTCCACCAAGCTAAGCCTAGTTCTATAAGGGGAATTGATTGAACTCTAAACTTGTTTGAAACCTTAGGGATAAGTTAATGATTCTTGAAGATTAGTGATGAATTAAGTTAATAGTTTTAGATACTATTTAATGGTTATTTTTGGTTTATGCTTAGATACTTTGATAGCTCAATGTTAAGTCTAAAATAACTTTTCTTATGCTCTACTTTGAGACTTTGATAAACTAATATTTAATTTTATCTACTATACTTTAATTAGGGTTTGCTTTCTATCTTACTTTTCTTACTTGAATTTAAAGCAACACACTAGGGTTAATCTTTCTAGGCTCAAGTGCTTGGTTGTGGTAGATGATTAGTGAGCTATAATTTCTCTTTTAATTAAATCAACTATTTTATAACCATCATCTTTTTATGTGCTACATAGAGAAACTGTATCAAAACGCTTCCATCGCATCTCTCCCTATGGATCAACCCGTTTAGCTCTTACTACAGTGGATTAATTGCGAGAAAATAAGAAAACCTCTTAACTTTAACCTTTTAGTTTTTACTCTATTTTCTCTATCAATCAGTATGGTATGTGCTCTTGACAGTTAAAGGAGCCACACCCTCTTCCCCTTAGGGAAGAAGAGTTTTTATACCTGACTGTGGTAGTCGGCATGGAGGCGTGTGATTGAGCTTGGAACCTTGTATAAAAATACAGAATTTTAGAACTTTAAAATAGAGATGTGCAAGTGCTAAATTCTACCGCAATTGCAAGTGGCTATGCGGGTCGTGATCCACAAGGAGGGACTAGCGATGGAAGCTTTTTTAGCAAGTTCTCTTTTATGCTACCATTAATGGTTAAAGTTCTTCTTTAGTTTCTTAAAAAGAAAAGAAAAATAAATTATAATAAAGTTAGGCAGAAAGTGAGAGATTGGGAAGATGGAGAAACCAGAATTGGATATGTACAAAGAAATAGAAAAAGAGTGATAAAAGAAGTGGGTGTTGTTGGTGTTGGTGATCTAAACTAAAGAAATAAAAGAAAATAAAGAAAAGATTAAGAAATACTTACCTCCTTTGGTTGATGACTTACCTGGAACCCTTGCATGTTCTACTTTGCTTCGGAGGCGTTCAACGCATAAGCCATAAGATCGAGCTCAGTCCCTATTCGCATTACATCATCAAGACGAACAAGAATGAAATGATACGGAGTCTTGAGGAGGAAAACATCATCATGAAATATCGTTGGCACTCACACAAACATTGTTATACTGATGCTTCTAGATTCACTTGAATGCTCATCATAACCAAAAGAGAAAAAGTAGAAAGAAGAAGAAGGAAACAAAAGTAAAGACAAACATAAAAAAAAGTTACCTTTATTGCTTGCAGAAACGATGGAAGAAAGGAGGAGGTACATCGGTGTCACTCTCAACATAAGCCTCTCTCTCTCTCTTACATGAATCTCAGTCTAAACTATACTTACAAAGAAATAAAAATTACATCAAAAGAAAACAAAAACCTACACTTCAAAGAATGAAAAATTGGACTAAATCCTATCTCTGCATGGTCATCCCCATTTACAGTGAAAAACCTGCCTTTTATAGGCAAAAACCCAGAGGGGAGAGGCGTGAGAAGATAGGGGGAGCAAACGCTCCCCAACTGAAGTAACAAAACCGTAGAAACGCGATTTTTGCCACGTTTTCGCGGCCTGGCTGTGGCCAGGTAGCCACAGCCGGGGGGTGGTGCCTCCTGGTTTCGTGTTCTGGCTTTATCTACAGCTGGATTTCCGTTTCAGCTCCGAAATTGTGATAAAACGGCCTTTGATTTTTGGTTTCAACCGATTGATTTATAAGAATTTGTTTCAACCAGTTTTCAACCTCTCTGATTTGTCAAGATCTGCTCTGATTCCCTGATTTCGAATTTATTCTGATTTAATTCAAGATTTGATGGGCTTTTGGGCTCATTTCTCTTCACTCTCCTTTAGGAACGGGCCTGCAAATAAATCAAACAATAATTAAGAAAAAGCAGAGTTTATTTTATAATAGATATGCGAATATAATAATAAATGTGCAATATCAGCGACCGATCACACCCCATACCTATCTTTTGCTCGTCCTCGAGCAAAAACAACTAAACTATATTAAAGATTAATTAGACCACTTTCGCAGGTCACGCGATTGCACTGAGCATGTGCAACAAGCTGTTAAACCTCTAGGTTTCCCCTAGAGGACGAGTTTTGTCTCGTGAGGGTTTTCAGTGGATTACACCCACAAAATCCATAAAGAAAGAGAAACAAAGAGTTAGTATTTTGAAAACACATTTTAAAGAAAAAATATTTGAATTATTATTGTAAGTTTTAAGTAATCTATAAGTTATAGGAAACCGAATTTTTCATTCCTAAACCTAGTCTCTATTCAAAAAATTTGTTATCAATCAAAGTAAGGAGTCAAATTGTACTTCTCATCTAGTCTATTACTTTACCTTGAGTCATATGCACCATCGTGACTATGAAAATTTTGACTAAGGGTTCTTTAACTCTAACTCTTATGCCTTATTTATATATATATATATATATATATATATATATATATATATATATATATATATATATATATATATATATATATATATTTTGTGGTATTATTCCTTAGTTCTATTAGGCTTTCTAATCTGCCCTTGTAACGAGCCTTTAATCGATGACTCCCAAACCAAACGGTCTTAGGGCACCGGGTGAGAAAACACCCCAAGGACTTAAGGACTCGAGCAAACAAGGCCACAAAACTAAAGATTTTATTATATGAACCACTTTTAGGCGTGAATACTTATGCTTCATGAGGCACAAATACCCAGCTTAATCTGAGGATTTATATATATTTTTTCTCAAACTTATCTAATTATCTTTTCCATAAATACCAAGGCTTGCTTAGGCCAAAGCACCTAGCTAATCAATAATTAGATTTGTTCATCTTTCATAGATATTTTTTTCTTTTTTTCTTTTTTTTATATATATAAGGCATAAGAATCTTTATTTTTGAACCCTAAGTGTGTAAGTGTATGAAGTGTGCATATTTCATCAAGGTAAAGATCAAGACTAAATTACTTTGACAAATTATCTTCCTAACCCTAAAAATCAAACAAATAATCTTATTTTGATCAAGTATAAGAAATCCTAATTTTGATTTTCCTATTCCTTAAAATTGACTCAATTTCTTACAAAAAATATTGTTTTTATTTTCAAAAAGTTTTTAAAAGTAAAGAAAATGTTAAATTTTTTTTAATAAAAGAAAAACCTAAGTTATGTTAGAACCCTCCCCCACACCTATCTCATGCATTGTCCTCAATGTATGAATTAATGCATAGATGCATGAAAAAGAAGAAAGGGAAGGAAATATTACCTTAAGGTGGTGGTTCCGGTGGTGATCTGATTGGTCCACGAAATGCGGCTCAATCGACTTTTCGTGGAGTTCGGAGGAACCCACCAAAAATTTCTCTAATATAACTCACTAAAATGATATATATACATGAATGATTTGAAAAACACCTAGAGGGGGGTGAATAGGTGTTAGTGCTAATCTATAAACTAAATGCGCTAAATGCGGAAGCTAATGCAAATTTTGCAATCACACTTAGTACAATCAACAAGTGTAGCCGAATTCCCCGTGAAGGGCTCTGGACTAACTCCTCTTGATTCCCCTAGATATGGGTTGAGGTGCTATGTGAAGCTCTTGTTGATTAAGTACAAGTGAGGCACACACAAACAACCAAGCATATAAGATATATCAATATGAATCAATGCAAGGTACAACACAAGTATGAATGATATGAATGAAAGAAATGATGCTTTGCACAATATAAAGAGAGAGAGAGAGAGTTGAGAGATATTGGATCAAACGTAAACACCAAGATATGTTTCGAGGTTCGAGCACTTTGCTCTACATCCCCGCCTACACCACCGTGTAGGATTTCCAATCCACTATCTGTCCACCGAGGACTCCCACAGAGGGAACCTTCACCGAGAAGGATTTATTACAACACAAGGAGTACCGAACTCCTCTCTCAATACAAACACCACCTCACACAAGAGGGGTAGGCCCGTAGCCAAACAACAACCAATCCACCTCACACTTGAGGGATACAAACCAACAACCAACTCCACCTCACCAAGAGGGAGTAAACACCAATCTCCACCTCTACCTAAGAGGGAGCAAACCAAACCTCAACCTCTACCTAAGAGGGAGCACCCAACAAAGAATAGGGTTTACAACTTGGAGGCTCAACAACCTCAAACAATCTCTCTTTCTTTTCTCTTTTCCACAAAAACAAGATCCTAATAGAATAGGATAGAAGATATAGCTCAAGTGTGGAATCAAGGTGTTTTTGGAAACAAGCAACAAAGAAAAACTACTTGGGAATACTCTTGTAGGTGATAGAAAATGAAAACCAATACAATATCCCAAAACCTAGTTTTCTTTGATTTTCCAAAAACCCAAAACAATACAAAGATAAATCTTTTTGGCACAAAACTCTTTTAAAAACTCTTTTAAAACAGTAGAAAAAGTCTGAAAATTTTGGCTCTTAAAATCTTAGAGAAAAACTCAAAGCAATGGGGTATTTATAGCCCCAATACAAAACTAGCCGTTAGGCTGATGTGGCAGCCTGACAGGCTTGGCGGTCGACCGCCCGGTCGACCGCCAACGGTCAAAAATGTGACCGTTGGGCAAACCCGGTCGACCGCCCGGTCGACCCAAACAAATAGAGAGCTCTGCTCTCAGACCCGGTCAACCGCTCGTCGACCGGCCCTGTGCCAGCCAGACGTGCACAAGTCTGTGCACGTCGGTCGACCCGAAGGGTCGACCGGCCCATGGTGCGGTCGACCGTTCGGGTCGACCGACCTGGCCTGTCAGTCACAGAACAGGGTCAGAAAAACATGTTAAAAATATTTCTAAAAAATCTTTTAAGTCTTGTAAAAATGCCCAAAAATAGTTTTATCATTTTGCATTGATATATAAACATGTGATAAAAATTTTAGCTCAAATATCAATCAATATGAACTATTTTTGTTTCTTAACATTTTTACCAAAAACCAAAACATGTATTTTTAACAAACTTGGATTTTACAATACATGAATAGAAAAGTCAAAATAAGTTTGTCTAGGAAGTTAAAAGCATGTATGTATATCTAGAACATATCTAATATACATAAAAACTATTTAAACTTGTTTTGATCAAACTATTCATGAAAACCAAATCCAAAACAAAAATCTTGTGAGTGTTGTGCACTTGAGCATATCAACTATTCTAAGCTTTACAAATAGATCTAAAACACACTAAACTATGGATACCTAAGTCTTCTTGACGATCTTCATCTTCAAGGCGACTCGATCCACAAACACCAGCCATCGAGCTTGACTGCAACGAGTACTAAACAAGATCTTGATGCTCGGGCTCTGGAAACAACATGTGATAAGCTTCCGGATCACGGTGTTTGAAGCAATCACCAACTAATATCTTGATATATGATCTGAAACTAAAATCACAAGATTATTAGTAAACATAACTACATGAGTTAATCATCATCAAAACTAGGGTGGAAGGCCTTTGGGCCAACATGATTTTTATTAAATATTTTACCCCATCTAATTTCCAAATTCCATAATTAATTTCATAGTCAATTTTGTCAACCATCTTGTCCCAAAATGGAGTGTGAAAAGATAGAATGATTGACTTGGACTTAGGAAGTACGGGAACTAATACAGACTCAGGAAAGTGACTTAAGTCAAGTAAAGGTTCAGGAGTCGAGATTGGTTCAGGAAGTGGGTCCAAATCAAGAAGTTGAAACTCAAGTCCACATTCATTTTCCCACAATGGAATGTTACTTAATATTGGTGATTCAAGTTCAAGAATGACAGGTGTGAGAATCAAAACTGACTCTAAAATATTACTCAAATCGGGTAACAAAACAGGAGTCAATATTTATTTGGGAATTTGAACTGGATCACAAATTTGAGAATCTAGGTCACATTTCTCATTGAGTGCAATTTCATAAAAATGAGAACTTGCCAATTTGTCAATGGGACTTTCAAAAGTATGAAATTGGTCAAGTTCAAGAAAATGATCATCAAAGATGGGCGATTCAATTTCATTATGAATTGGCACAGGATCCAATGTTGACTCGGAAAAAAGATCGAAATCAGGTGAAGACACCGAAGTCATAATTGAATCAGGAAGTAGAATTGAATCACTAAGTTGAGGTTCATGATCATATTCATTCTCAAGTTCAATTTCAGGAAAGGTATAACTTGCCAAACTGTCAATGTCATTTTCAAAATTTAGAGTTTGGGCAAGTTCAAATGATTGTTCTAAAATGGAACCTTGTTTTCCAAAACAACATGACTCTTCGGCTCTAACAGAATGGTTAGTGACATCAGAACTGGCCAAACGGTGAGAATATAGAGTTTGGACCATCATATCTATGTCATGATTACGAGCGTTTTGAGCCTGAGTCATGGCTTCAAGCATTTTTTCATAGTTGATTGGTTCATCGTTTTATTGAAAAGATGAAGTGTTGTTTTGGAATTGGTGGTGAAATTGTGAGTCCATCAGATTTTGTGATTTTTATTTGGACTCACGCATGCTCATTTCCAAAATTGATGGTTTTCTATTTTGGACTGGTGGAAATGAGTATGAATCTAGGAAATATTGTGGACAAGGTGGACAAGGAGGACAAGTTGGTTGTAAATTGGACTCGGGGGAGGTGAATCCCCACTGACTCTGTGAAGAGTTGAAATTATTCTGGAAATTATGGTTATAAGATTGGGGGCATGGGTTATATTGATTCGGATAAGACCAATCCGGCACACTAGGTTGGTTAAAATTATGATATGCCGAATTGGTAATATCCGAAAAAGAGGTTGGTGTGTAATATGGATTATCATTAAAATTAGAAAAATTATTATTATAAGTCATATCACACAATAAAGCACAAACAAATAAGCAAACAAAGAAAAAAAATTCTAAACTAAGTTAGGGTAGACCTTTGACCTAGACGACTCCTAACTGGTTAGACTGTCCACGGGAGGTATAATGCAGACATTGACCACAAGCTAATCAGCCAGGTCAGGGCAAGATTGGTGGGAGGTATCCGCGCAAAAGCGACGGGCCTTATTAAGCCAAACCACCAGCCTTCAGGGTTTCGCCCCTCAATCCCTTTCCTTAGACACTGATTTGGCAGGAGTCAAATTCTAACACATTCCCACTTAGGATAATCTCCTAATTGAGTCCGAGATGTCTCTAGGGCCAACGTCTAATCATTTTTAGTTAGGTTTGGGTTAGTGAGTGAGGAGAATGTTTGTGGGCTAAGGGAGGGTAATGACTTCCCCACCTTATCTTGTTTATAGGACAAGCCCTTAGATCAATTTTGTGCAGTGTACAAGAAAAGCAACACTTAAACAATGTAAACAATCCAAAAGTGTTCTTATAATAAATGCTATGCACACGTACCTTTGCTCCACACTCTTCAACAGTAAATAGAAAATGTAATGAAATAGACACGTGCCTAAATGCAAACTCTAAATCATTTTTAGCATTTACAATCATCATTTTACAGTTGAGGTTAGAAAGTAAATACAGTGAGACAAAGAAGAAAATAAATGCTACAGATATTTAAACTACGCAATTCAGCCAACGTGCAGAAAATACAGGTTAGTAGTTCACTCAGTTTGCCACAGGACTGTAGCAAATCTGAGGGCTTCTTGGCTTTGCTTTCTTGAGCAGAGTCCAAGGCCACTTATGTGTCCACTGCAGCAAGAATTCCTTGTTGTTAAATCTGAACAAAATATAAAGAATAAAGTTAATCAAAAATGTGAACTTTAAAGAGAATTACTTACCGTCCCTCCCCGGCAACGGCGCCAAAATTTGATTGAGCTTGGAACCTTGCACAAAAATACAGAATTTTAGAACTTTAAAATAGAGATGTGCAAGTGCTAAATTCTACCGCGATAGCAAGTGGCTATGCGGGTCATGATCCACAAGGAGGGACTAGTGATGGAAGCTTTTCTAGCAAGTTCTCTTTTATGCTACCATTAATGGTTAAAGTTCTTCTTTAGTTTCTTAAAAAGAAAAGAAAAATAAATTACAATGAAGTTAGGCAGAAAGTGAGAGATTGGGAAGATGGAGAAACCAGAATTAGATATGTACAAAGAAATGGAAAAGGAGTGATAAAGAAGTGGGTGTTGTTGGTGTTGCTGATCTAAACTAAAGAAATAAAAGAAAAGAAAGAAAAGATTAAAGAAATACTTACCTCCTTTGGTTGATGACTTACCTGGAACCCTTACATGTTCTACCTTGCTTCGGAGGCGTTCAACGCATAAGCCATAAGATTGAGCTCAGTCCCCATTCGCATTACATCATCAAGACGAACAAGAATGAAATGATACGGAGTCTTGAGGAGGAGAACATCATCATGAAATATCGTTGGCACTCACACAAACATTGTTATACTGATGCTTCTAGATTCACTTGAATGCTCATCATAACCAAAAGAGGAAAAGTAGAAAGAAGAAGAAGGAAACAAAAGTAAATACAAACATAAAAAAAAGTTACCTTTTATTGCTTGCAGAAACGATGGAAGAAAGGAGGAGGTACATCGGTGTCACTCTCAACATAAGCCTCTCTCTCTTACATGAATCTCAGTCTAAACTATACTTACAAAGAAATAAAAATTACATCAAAAGAAAACAAAAACCTACACTACAAAGAATGAAAAACTGGACTAAATCTTATCTTTACAAGGTCATCCCCATTTACAGTGAAAAACCTGCCTTTTATAGGCAAAAACCCAGAGGGGAGAGGCGTGAGAAGATAGGGGGAGCAAACGCTCCCCCAACTGAAGTAACAAAACTGCGAAAATGCGGTTTTTGCCGTGTTTCCGCGGCCTGGCTGTGTGGCCACAGCCAGGGGGTGGTGCCTCCTGGTTTCGTGTTCTGACTTTATCTACAGCTGGATTTCCCGTTTCAGCTCCGGAATTGTGATAAAACGGTCTTTGATTTTTGATTTCAACCGATTGATTTGTAGGGATTTGTTTCAACCGATTTTCAACCTCTCTGATTTACCAAGATCTGCCCTGATTCCCTGATTTCAAATTTATTCTGATTTACTTCAGGATTTGATGGGCTTTGGGCTCATTTCTCTTCACTCTCCTTTAGAAACGGGCCTGCAAATAAATCAAACAATAATTCGGAAAAAGCAGAGTTTATTTTATAATAGATATGAGAATATGATAATAAATGTGCAATATTAGCGACTGATCAGCGTGTAGGATCTAAACTAAGGCAACACAAACACTAGAGGGGGTGAATAGTGTTTTAAAAATTCTGAACAAGAAATGTAAATTACTTGTAAAATAAATGAATATGCACAGAATCAAAACATAGAAAAGCATACGCAAACACAAGAAATTTTATCCTGATTCGATCCTTTTGACCTAAATCCAGTCTCCAAGTACTCGCTTGAGATTTTTCTTAACCTGATTTTGAAAACTCTCAAAACCAACAACAGTACACCACTTGACAAACTCCTTCGTTAAATCTGTACACCTCTTCTCTACACTGAGGAGACACCTTCTTTGCAGTAAGTACAATCATCCTATAAGCCTTGATGTTAGTGTGAAAGTAAGTGTACAAGGATATTATAGTGGAACTCTCAAATTTTCTTCACAAGGAATAGAATTTGGGTGAAGAAAGAATCAAAGAGAAAATTTCTGAAGAACAAAATTTTGTTCAGAGTTTTGACAAAATATTTTCTATGAAAAGTTGTGCCTAATTCAATTCATTCAACTCCTATGTATAGTAGAAGATTATAGGCAGTTGGGGCATTTATTTGATTTGAATTTGAATAAAAAAAGTGTGAGAAAACACCAAAAAATCAAAAACTTACACAACTATTCAATAGTCAAAAACTGACTGTATAGTCGACTAGGGACAGGAATTAGTCAATTATGTATCATATTTTGCCTATATTAGTCAACTAGTCAAAGGAGGTAGTCGACTACAGGTGATACATAAACTAATTTCATGTCTCTGTAAATTAGTTACAGCCGACTTGGGCAAAGGGGTAGTCGACTACATTTGTGTATCAATCATATATTTGTCGACTTACAACCTAGACAGTCACCAATTTTGTTCTTCGTAAAAGTTTATTAGTCAACTAGGGAATAGGGGTTAGTCGACTAGATAACATGTAAGTTGAAAACTAAAGAATATCAGAATTGACTTAGTCGACTAGAAGAAAGGTTAGCTGACTAGGTATGTATAAAAACTATGTATTCAAGAAATTTTCTAAAAATATAGAAAAATTACAAAAAATATAAAAATCCTGGTTATAGCTTGTACTCCTTGATCACCATGTATGGATATGTCTCCATCAAAATTTATGAAAAAGCCTTGTTATAGCTTGTACTCCTTGATCACCATGTATGTGCTATGTCTTCATCAAAATTTCCTCCTATTGATCTGAAAGCCATATGTGAGTCCAAAATATACATATATACACAAGAATATATATACCCATAAGATTGTTATCATCAAAACTTATATGTAAACATCTAGGGATAGCAAGATTCAACATTCTCTCCCCTTTTTATAATGACAAATAAGTGTGTGTGTGTGTGTGTGTGTAATAACACTTCCCTTTCATCATTATACATATAATAGATATACGTGTTTAAGCTCCCCCTCCATGAGATACATAAGCTCTCCCTGTCATATTTTCACATATGTAGTAACATATCCATTCTCCCCCTTTTGGCATTAACAAAAGGAAGGCAAAGAGTGATAGTACATCAAGATACAATGAGACACAGAGATAGCACAAAAGAGTGATATATAGAAAGCAAAAGCAAAACATAGTTTGACTACAGATGAAACAAAAAAAAAAGCAAACTGTAGTGTTTATTACATACAAAGAAGTCTAAATACAAAACATGAAAAACCACATGAAATATCTAAAAGCAATGAGCATGATTACTATATGATATGCATATAGTCTTCAGCAAGCTTGGACATCATACACCAGAGCTGGAAGGTGGAGGTGGTGGTGGAATGTTCGATTTGAAGTAGCGTAATATTTCCTGCTGAGAAGAGTCCATTTGATCCATACAAATGTTCAAGTTCAGAAATTGCTCCAAAATAAGACTCTGATTGTTAAAATGGAAGCTTGAGATTCCATCATAGTAGTTTGTTTAGATCGAATATCCGAGATCTCAACAGAGAGTGAATTGTAAAATGCATCGGTAGTAGGAAGAATGGAATATTGGGATGCACGATGAGAACCATGAAATGGAAATGAAGGTTGTGGTGAAGGAATTTCCAAGAGTTTCATTCTAAGAAGGATTGATCTATCAAAAGGTTCAAACACCTTAACCACATTTGTTTCGAAAGCAAGGCAAATCTTGAATTTTCTAAAGATATGTGTAAGGAAGGCACCATATGGAAGAAATTTAGATGGTTTCTTAACTAGGGTATCAAACATGACACGTGCCTAATTTACTTCAAGATTTGCTATAATAGCATAAACACATGTAGCAAGATCTTAAGAGTAATAATTGTAGCAAAATAAGACTCTGATCTTTGAACAAATATTATAAGCAATAATATGACTAATAAGCCTAGGAATTGGTTGAAGCTTATTATTGGCCAGAGGAGGACCTTGACTGGGTAGTGATTAGTCTACAGTTCTGCATTATTATATCGCATTTTTCTACTGATTTATGAATAAAATGTCGGTCTAAACCGTGTTTTGGTCTCTCTTGCAGATAATCAAGACAAGGAGGGCAAAAAGGTAATAAGAGCTTAATTAGACCCATTTTTGGGTAATTAAATCCGGAATTCTTGTAGGCCATGAAAGCGAGCTTTTAAAAGATGCATTGAACCTAAACCCTTGCGCACGTCAGACGAATATCCGGGCGAAAATACCAGAATCCAAGTATACCAAGAAGGTACTAGAAGCGACAGGAGCACGCTCGCCAAAACCAGGAATTTAATTCCCTGGTTTTACCGTAGAAACGCGGCAAATGCGGTGTTTCCGCGGCAATATGGTGGGGCCACGCGTTGATCTTTGACACATGGCCTCGTCTCGTCTTCTAGAAGCCACGTTTGCCTATATAAGGCCCTGCAGAGACCCAGAACGGAAGCATATTTGAAATTAGGCTAGGTTTTCTATCTTTTAGTGTAGGTAGTTTAGGTGTTCTTCTTCTTTTATTTTGTATTTTCTTTTCTTTTTAGATCATGTATTAGGGCAGAGAGATGCAAAGAGAGAAAGAGAGAGGTTGATGTAATAGATGGTGACAATCTATGTAAAGGTGTCTCCTTTCTTCTCCATTGTAATCTTCTCCATCTTTTACATGATGCTTAGCTAATTTCTTCTTCTCATGGTAATCTAACTACTAACCACTAACCATCTAACCACTTACTTGATAATCCACATGAATCTAATAGCCTCTACAAGGTTTTGCTCTTGCAAGAGCCATTGATGGCTTATGATGATGGATTCTAACATTCTAACATTTCTAACACCTAACCCACTAACTTACTAACTTGCAATGTCTTCTTTATTTCATGCCACCTCTAACCGGTTTTGATGATTTAATGTAGCTTGCAACTTATTATGTGGTATGGATGTATTGTTTGAATGTGGAAGAACAATCTTATGTGCCATGCTCTGTATCGTCTCTTGAAGCTAAGGATTAGTGATAGCCAAGGATCCTTGTAAGATAACTATCACTAAGAGGTTAGCATGGTTAATGGAGCAATTAGTAGTTAGTAGCCATGAGTTTTCTTTTACTTTGTTTTAAAAATCAATTCCAAAATCTTTTATCATTTTTTCTATCGTTGTTTTTACCATCCTCTTAGTTCACCTATGTTTTCATTTTCTTTACCAAAAGCTTCATCTTTTTTCTACCAAATCACTTATCTTTTATTTTCACATCGCTTTCATCGCCTTCTCCACCTATCACTTATGGATTTTTTTTTATTTTCTCCTTTTCTTATTCTTTATAAAGAAGAACTTGTTAACAACTGACGTGAATAAGAACTGTTAATGCTTCTATCACCTCTCGTCTCTGTGGATTCGACCCATTTAGCCAATGTTATAACGGAAGTATCGAGGGAACATTAGCACACATAAGCTTTTACATTGATTCACAAAATACACGTTTTCAAGTGCTCATTCCGACCTGATCAAATTTTTGGCGTCGTTGCCGGAGAACGGGAATGGTTTTGATTTCACATTTTTGTTAGCATTTTCTTCTCTGTTTTGGTGTGCAGGGCAATTTTTACAGATTCTTTGCATTGCAGAAGGCTACGCTTGCTTGCCTCTTCCTATTCTAGAAAGCAAAAATCTTGCTTCTTACACTTTGCCACGGAGGGTCTGTTTGGTTGTCGTAACTGGCCGTAATTCGTAGTTGTAATTGGTAAAGTCTTTTACAATTGTAAATGAGTTACATGTATGTAAATTTTACGGTGTTTGGTTGGTAATATAAAATTGTAAAGTGGGAAAGTGTATTGTACTTTATGGTGTTTGGTTATCGTAATGTATAAGTCGTAAGAGAAAAAGTTGACCACAAAATTAACTATTTGGTGATTTTAAAAGTTTTAATAATGCAAATAAATATTAAAAAAGTTAAATATTAAAAATTTTAATATTAATATAAAAAAATATTACAAATTTGTATGACCACAAAATTAACTGTAACTGAGCTGTAAGTGAGTGGTAACTGGGTTGCAAGTGAGTGTTAGTTGAGTTACGTAAGTTTTTTACGAATTACGGTCCAAACAAATGCCGTAGTTGTAACTGGGTAGTAAGTCATTTACGAATTACAGAGTTTTACGCGAAACAAACGGCCCCGGAAATCAAAGACAAGCCGCGCAAACGCGGCAATTTTGTGGCATTTGTACTTTATCTTTTGCAGGGACCTTGCACGTTGCATATATTGTTGTATTTGCTGCTAATTATCTATTTTGATTGCCTACATACTATTGTTGGTCCCGAGATGATGTCAATTGTAGGATCTAAAATATACGTCAACACTCAAACAAAGATATTAGCGTTAAATATAAACAACTTGCAAGTAAGGAAATTAAATCACAGAAAAGATAACAAATGCAAACACAAGTGATTTATCCTGTTTCGGTCTTTGTGACTTAAATCTAGTCCCTAAGCCACCGCTTGAGATTTTTCTTTAACCTTTGACTTTGTACACCGAAAATTAACACCTTGTATACCACTTAACAAATCCCCTTTGCCAAATGTTTACAACTCTTCTTACAAACCAAGAAGACGATAGCACCTTGTATAATCTCTCTTCAATCCGAAGACGCTCTTGTACAATGCTCCTCTTTGAGTGATTACAAACAAACCTATAAGCCTTGAATCTGTATGTGATGTGAACAAGGGCTCTTATAGGTGGACTCTCATAAATCTTCACTATAGAGTAGGAATTTGAATGAAGAAATGAAAGTGGAAACAGTTTTCTGAAAAACAAATTTTTCAACAGAATTTTTGGGCAGAAAACTATTGATATGAATTGGTGTTTTTAGTCTAGGACAATATCCCTATTTATAACTGAAATCTATGGCTAGTTAGGGTAGTTATCAGGTTAATTTTGAATATTGAAACGTTGGATAAAACACCAGAAAAAAGAAACTGTCCAACAGTTAGAAACTGCCATTAGTCGACTAGGGGTTGGGGTTAGTTGACTAGATAGACAATTTAGACTGGGTTAGTCGACTAATAAAGGGGCCAAGTCGACTAGGGCATGATTGAAACAAAAGAAATATTTCTGGAAACTGAATGTAGTCGACCAGAACCATATGATTAGTCGACTAGGTCATGTATTAGTTGACTATAAGGACTGTCAAGTCGACTAATAGTGCATGCAGGTTAGAAACAGAAAGTTGGCATGCATCTGAATCAATACTAAGTCGACTATTGGAATTGTTAAGTCGACTATAAGTGGTATTTGTCGACTAGGCATTGTTATAAGTCAACTAATAGACTAATGATATGTATGTGTGTTTCAAGGCTTTTAACATTCTAATAAATATTACAATACACATCCATAGCCACTCTCTTTGGGAAGTCTTGAACATGTAAAACTCTTGTATAGGCTTGTGAGATAGAGCTCCAATAATATGGCTTCACAAATGTATCATCAAAATCAAGTTCCAACATTCTCCCCCTTTTTGATGATGACACTTTGTGTGCACGAATACTCCCCCTGCAGAAAATATGTTATATGTTCTCCCCCTGCATAAAACAGGTTATAACAGATATAGGAAAACATGTGTTCTCCTCCTGCAAAAAAAAATATCATAACATATATATATATATATATATATATATATATATATATATATATATATATATATATATATATATATATATGAAATATTTTTCTTATCAAACTTTTTATATGGTACCTGAAAGATAAACATTAGAATGGTACCAATCATTATAAGATCAAAGCATTAACTTTTAGGAATCCAAACCCAATTTGAATTTGGTTTCCATCTGTTAGTATACTCATAATTGTTGAATTACATATATCATGTATGTATGATGCAATATAATTATTTTTATCAACAATGCTTAAGTTTTTAGGAATCCATATGAACTTGTTCTTAATTCTTTTTGAAATAATGTCAGTATTTCTTTTCACAAAAGAATTATATAGATTATGATTTTTTTTACTCACATGTATAGATCTTCCACTTTGATTTGAGAATCCAAGACCATAATGATTATGTGACATCTTTTGACATGATAACAAATCATTTAACTTTTATTTTCCTTGATTAAATTTTGTCACATTTTTCAAAATCTCTTCATACTTCATTTTGAAAATTGACATGTCTTATCTAAAATAGAAATTCTTTCATTTAAAGACATAGTTTCTCTTTTCAATAAAACATTATTTTGTAATAAATTCTCATTATCCTTTTTCAATGATGACATAACTATTTCAAAATCATCTTTTTTAGAATTTATAGAAGAAATTTGAGAAACATAACATGAATTTTCTATGATAAGTTTTTCATTTTCTTTTGACAAAACTTTGTTCTTTATATTTTCATTCTTTAGATCATTGTATAATTCATGAAATACATCTAAGAGTTCAGTATATTGTACCTCATCTTCTTCTAGAGCCATGTAACTGTTATTGGCATGTTCAGTGGCTTCTTCTTCATCAGAGGAAGAGGAATCACTATTTTCCCATGATGCTTGGTAATCTTTCTTCTTTTTGAACTTTTTGCTCTTGAATTTACCTCTGTTTTTGAGCAATGGGCAATCCTTCCTCATATGACCTGTTTTATTATAATTAAAACATTTAAACTTACCTTACTTCAAGAACTTTCTGAATTTTCTTGAAAGTATTACCATCTCCTCTTCATCGTTATCTGAATTGTCCGTATCTGAGGATGCATGGAAAGCAAGTTCTTTCTTCTTGAATTATTGTTCATCCTTCTTTCTATCTTCGAGTTACACTTCATATGCCATTAGATTACCAATAAGATTTTCTAATGACTTTGTTGAGAGATCATTCGCTTCTTCTATTGCAGTTGTCTTCTTCTCCCAATCTGATGTGAGTGCACGAAGGATCTTGCGAACTTTTTCGACTTGGGTGTATTCCTTTCCAAGGGATGCTAAGGAATTTGTTATGTCGGTGAACCTTGTTATCATTTCTGAAATTGTTTCGTTCTCCATCATTTTGAAGAGTTCGAACCTGTGAACAAGAACAGAAATTTTAGACTCTTTAACCTTATTTGTACTTTCATGTGTTACCTGTAGTATGTGCCATATTTGATTTACAGATGTGACTGTTGACATACAGTTGAATTCTTCTTTGATTAAGGCACAAAATAATGCATTCATCGCTTTGGCATTAAGGTTCGTATTCTTCTTTTGATCATCACTCTAAGCGGTGTAGTTGGTTGTCGGTTTGGGGTACGCTACTTTTACTATATTCCATAGTTCGTAGTTGATCGATTGCAAGTAGATCTTCATTCTACACTTCCAATAGTTGTAGTTCGATCTATCGAATAGCGGTAGACGTTGTGTAAAATGTCCTTCTTTGAATTGTGACGAAGGAAACTCCATTGCCATCCTTGTATGTTGTTGACTGGGTATGCAGGGCTCTGATAGAGTATGCTGGGCCTGGCTCTAATAACAATTGTTGGTCCCGAGATGATGCCAATTGTAGGATCTAAAATATACGTCAACACTCAAACAAAGATATTAGCGTTAAATATAAATAACTTGCAAGTAAGGAAATTAAATCACAGAAAAGATAACAAACGCAAACACAAGTGATTTATCCTGGTTCGGTCCTTATGACCTACATTCAGTCCCCAAGCTACCCGCTTGAGATTTTCCTTTAACCTTTAACTTTGTACACCCAAAATCAACACCTTGTATACCACTTGACAAATTTCCTTTGCCAAATGTATACAACTCTCTTACAAACCAAGAAGACGACAACACCTTGTACAACCTCTCTTCAACTCGAAGACGCTCTTGTACAATGCTCCTCTTTGAGTGATTACAAACAAACCTATAAGCCTTGAATCTGTATGTGATCGTGAACAAGGGCTCTTATAGGTGGACTCTCAGAAATCTTCACCATAGAGTAGGAATTTGAATGAAGAACTGAAAGTGGAAATAGTTTTCTGAAAAATAGATTTTTTAACAGAGTTTTTGGGCAGAAAACTATTGATATGAATTGGTGTTTTTAGTCTAGGATAACATCCCTATTTATAGCTGAAATCTATGGTCAGTTAGAGTAGTTATCAGGTTAATTTTGAATATTGAAACGTTGGATAAAACACCAAAAAATAAAAACTGTCCAACAGTCAGAAACTGCCAATAGTCGACTAGGGGTTGGGGGTTAGTCTACTAGGGTAGGCAATTTAGACTGAGTTAGTCGACTAATAAAGGGGCCAAGTCGACTAGGCCATGATTGAAACAAAAGACATGTTTCTGGAAACTGAATATAGTCGACCAGAACAATATGATTAGTCGACTAGGTCATGTATTAGTCGACTATAAGGACTATCAAGTCGACTAATAGTGCATGCAGGTTAGAAATAGAAAGTTGGTATGCATCTGAATCAATACTAAGTCGACTATAGGAATTGTTAAGTCGACTATAGGTGGTATTAGTCGACTAGGCATGGTTATAAGTTGACTAATAGACTAATGAAGTGTATGTGTGCTTCAACGCTTTTAACATTCTAATAAATATTACAATACACATCCATAGCCACTCTCTTTGGAAGTCTTGAACATGTAGAACTCTTATATAGGCTTGTGAGATAGAGCTCCTATAATATGGCTTCACAAATGTATCATCAAAATCAAGTTCCAATAACTATAATAATTAAAGAACTAAAATACGGTAATTGGACATTTTTAAAACGGTTTAGACATTTGCATTATGGCACATGTCAATTCAATTCCAATATACTGTATTTGTTCTGTTGTTGTGATCTGAACTGAGGTGTACATATGGCATTGCATATAGCATAGGACAAACACGTGGGTGATTTACTCGCTTTGTGTTTTACTCTTGTCTATATTGCACACTTGAATGAATTGGACTTAAGGGTATAACCCAATACAAGATAAGGTGGGGATTTCATCACCCTTCCTTAGCCCAAAAATCACCTCCCCGCTCACACAACCCAAGCCCTAATAAAAATTGATAGACGTTGGCCCCTAGGGACATCTCAGACTCATTAAGAGATTGACCGAGGGTGGAACTTGTTTTGAATCTTACTCTTGCGAACTCGGTGTCTAAGGTTGGGGATTAAGAAGTTACGCCTCGAAGATACTGTGGTTTGGCGTAATTAAGGCCCGTTGTTTACGCACGGATACCTCCCACCGTATTTTGCTCCTACCTGGCCAATTAGCTTGTGGTCGGATTCATACAACAACCTCCCCCGGGTAATCGACTAGTTAGGAGTCGTCTAGGTCTAGGTCAACCCTAGTATAGGCTTGGTTTTGATTTTCATTCTTTTTGTTTATTTGTTTACTTTTTCTTTTTTGTTTGTGATTGTTTGTTAAATGGAACTCAACAATAACAATTCTTTTAATCCTAATATGAATCCATATTTCACACCGACCCCATTTGTTTCGGATAATTCTAACCCGATTTTTCACAATATGAACCAACCAAATACACTGGGTTGGACTTATCCGAATCAATACAACCCATACCCATAATCTTATGACTTTCAAAAATAATTTTAACTCATCACAGAGTCAATGGGGATTCACATCCCTCGAGTCAAATTTTTCACCACCTTACCCACAATTTTCATAATTTTCACAATCTCTATTTCCCAATTTTGAAGAAAAATCTAAGTTCGAAAAAAATATAGAAGCCATACAAGCCATGCTTGAGTCCCAACAAAAGAAGCTCAATTCACCAATTCCACAATATTTTCATGATTCATCCTCAGTTTCACCTATTCAACATGACCAACCATATGAAAATCACCTAGAGGGGGGGTGAATAGGTGATTATGCTAATCTATTGAACTAAATGCGGAATTTAAAAACTAATTGCAATGAGCACTCAAGTGTGATCAACAAATGATGCACACACAACCAAGCCAAGCAAATATGAATGCACAATATGAAAAGTTGCAAGGCACAAGGTAAAGAGAGAGGTAGAGAGAGTCAATGGATCAATCGCAAACAAATAGATGAGTTTCGAGGTTCGAGCACCTAGCTCTACATCCCCGCCTTCGACACACGAAGGATTTCTAATCCACTAGCTAGTCCACAAAGAACTCTCACAAGGAGTACCCAACTCCTCTCTTTACAATCACAACCTCCTCCTTGAGGCAAACTCCAAACCAACAATCTATCACCTCACAACTTGAGGGATTAGCACAAAGCAAACAAGGATCACCTCACAACTTGAGGGATACAACCCAAAGCACAAAGCCAAGCAAAGATTGGGTTACAACTTGGTGGTCTAAACAACAACCACAAACAATTTCTTTCCCACACAAGGATCCTATAGAATGAGATAGTAGATGTAGCTCAAGTGTGGAGAAATCAAAGTGTTTAAAAACAAAGAAAAATCACTTGGGAAATCACCACAAAGATATTGAATGATAGAACCAAACCAAATTCCCAAAAGACTATTTTTCTTTGAAATATCAAAAACACTTTCAAACAATAAGATTGATCTTTTTAGCACCAAGAAACTCTTTTTAAAACTTGTTTAAATACCAAAGAAAGCTCAGAAATTTCGTCCCAAAAATTCTTGGAGAAAAACTCTTTTCAAAGGGGTATTTATAGGCTAATCAGAAAACTAGCCGTTGGCAGCAGAATCTGCCAAAATTACCCTACCGGTCGACCGGTCAGTCGACCGGCCAACGGTCACATTTTGACCGTTGCCAGCTACCGGTCGACCGCCCGGTCGACCGAAACAAACAGAGAGTTACCTGCATGCAGTCGGTCGCCCGTGCGGTCGACCGGCCCATGGGGCAGCCAGCGTGCACGTATCCGTGCACGTCGGTCGACCTATACGGTCGACCGGCTACTTGGTGCGGTCGATCATAGTGGTCGACCGACCTAGCCTGACAGAGGCTATTCTGGTCAGCAAAAACATGTAATTTTTAATCCTAAAAATTCCCATTAAATCTCTAAAAATCCACAAAAATAGTTTTATCATTTTTCATTGAAATACAAACTTGTGTTAAAAAGTTTAACACAAATCTCAAACATTTTGAACAATTTTTGTGTTATAGAAATTTTGCCAAAAACCAAAAATTGTATTTTCTAAAACTTGGATTTTTGAATAGAAATTACATTTTGTCCAAAACTCATCCAAATACAAAAACATGATATTAAACAACATTTTGGCATGATGTATATGGATATAATCCTATATACATGAAACAAATATATTTCATAGTTTTTGACTTTAATTCCAAAAATAAGTTTTGTTAAAACACAAACCTAAAACATATGAATAGGTATATCAAAGTAAGTTTGTCTAAGTAGTTGAAGCATGCATGTATATAGAACAAATCTAATATACAATAAACCATTTAAACTTGTTTTGATATAATATCTATTCATGCAAATCAAGATCGGTTAAACCAAAAACCGAAAATTAAAACATGAAACGTGTGTGTTGTGAACTTGAGCATATCATACTATTCTAATCTTTACTATTTGGATCTAAACACAAAACTAAATTATGGTACTGATGTCTTCTTGTAGAGCGCCGTCTCCAAGCCGACTCGATCCAAAACTTGATTCACCGAGCTTGACTCTAATGAGTGCTATATATGATCTTGTCGCTCGGGCTCTTGAATCACCATGTGAAAGTTATTTTGGAAGCTTTCACCAACTAATATCTTGATTAATGATCTGAAACTAAAATCACAAGATTATTAGTACACATAACTACATGAGTTAATCATCATCAAAACTAGAGTGGAAAGCCTTTGGGCCAACACCATATACCCTAAAAATGAGTATGGAGTACTTTTGTGAGTCTGAGCTTCAATCTCAAAATATGTTTGACTCACAATCTTCACTATCTTTCCAAACCGAGATTCTTATGCTCCTTTCTGGACCATTCACTTGAAGAAAAATTAAGTTTAGAAAAGAGTATAAAATCTTGCAGGAGTCCGCGTTACAATATCAAAATTTTCTTCTCAGTCTATTGATAAGTTGAAAACACAGTTGAGTCAATTGGTCAACATTTATAGGAATGAGAAAACTCTCTCTTATCAACCTTTGACCAATGCAGATATCTCTAACTCTATCAATTTGACCCATGACTCTTGTTATTTTGGAAACCAAGACTCCTATACTACCTTTCTAGAGCATCCACTTGAAGACACATCACATCTAGAAAAAAGTATAGAAATCTTGCAGGAGTCCGCGCTACAATTTTAAAAATCTTCTGCTCAGTCATCAATAGGTTGGAAACACAATTGAGTCAATTGGTCAACATTTATAGGAATGAGGAAACTCTCCCTTATCAACCTTTGGCCAATCCAGATATCTCTAACTTTATTGATCTGACCCAGGACTCTTGTTATTCTAGAACCAAGATTCAATTTTAGTACACCCATCTAAACTTGACCAAACTTCAAATGTTGAAAATCCCATTGACATTTTGGTAAGTTATCTTTCCTAAAATTGAACTTAAGCACGAATATGATCCTGAACTTCAACTTGGTAATTCAATTTCACTGCCTGATTCCATAATGACTGAGGTGTTTTTACCTGATTTCAGGCTTTTTCCCGAGTCAACATTGGATCCTGTGCCAATTCATCGTGAAATTGAATCATCAATCTTTTATGATCAACAAATTGAACTTGACCAATTTAATACTTTTGAATGTCCCATTGACATATTGGTAAGTTCTCATTTTTATGAAATTGAACTCAATAAGGACTGTGACTTTGATCCTCAATTTGTGATCCAGTTCAAATTCCTGAATCAATATTGACTCCTATTTCGCTACCCAATTTGAGCAATATTTTAGAGTTAGTTTTGGTTCTCATACCTGTCATTCTTGAACCTAAATCACCAATCTCAGAGAGTCACATTCAATTATGGGGAAATGAATGTGGATTAGAATTTTAACTTCTTGATTTGGACCCACTTCCTGATCCAATCTCGACTCCAGAACCTTTACTTGACTTAAGTCAAATTCCTGAGTCACTAGTTGTTCCTATGCTTCTTGAGTCTAAATCAATCATTCCATCTTTTCATACTCCATTTTGGGACAAAGGTGTTGATAAATTGACTCCGAAATTATTTTGAAATTTTGGAAATTAGATGGGGTAAAAGTCTTAATAAAAATTATAAATGCATATATCATTTTAGTGGGTTGTATTATAGAGGTCTCTGGTGGGTTCCTCTGAACTTCACGCAAATTGGATTGGGCCGCAATTCGTGGACCAATTAGACCACCACCTTGAGGTGATTTTTCTTCCCTCTCTATTTGTTTTATGCATATATATATTCACGATGCATGAGATAAGTGTGGGGGAGGGTTTACTAACGTAGAGTTTTTAAATTTTCTTTCTTTTACACTTCTTTTAGGATACTTTTAGAAATCTTCTCTTTTGTATATGATTTTTCTTTCTTTAAAAAATTTTTAAAATAAGAGACAAAGTTTTGATCTATTTTAAAGAAAATTAAGATGATCTTAGAAATTAAGGAAGCCTTATATTATGACATCTTAAACCTAGTTGAAAAAATGGATCTTATTTAAAATTATAGGTTAAGTATAAAGATTGGGGAGATAATTTTATCTTGAATATTTTGCTTTAGATAGTTTGCATTTTACACAAACACAATTTTTGGGATGGAAACAAAGACCTAAAATGTCATAAAGAAAAATAAATTAAAAAGAAAAATAATATATTATATACGAAGAAAAAATCACTTATTAAGCTGGATAATTATGCCTCAAGAAGCATGATTATTAACGCCGAACGGTGGTCAAAAGAAATAAATAATTCCCCTTAGTTTTGTGGCCTTGTTTACTCGAGTCCTTAAACCCGAGGGATGTTTCTCATCTGGTGCCCTAAAACCGTCTGGTCTGTGAGTCATCGATTAAAGGCCCACTACCCGGGTAAACTAGAAAGCCTAAGAAAACTAAGTGAGAAAAAAGAAGAAAAAGAAAAAAATATATATAAATAAATGGCTTGATAGTTAGAGTTGAAATCCCAGAAATCTTCACTGTCACAAAGTGCATAATATCTAGGCTTTATGAAGGATAAAATATTCAATCCAATTTTGAATTCTTACCTTAATTGAAGACAAGATCTTGCATAGAGATTAAGTTTAAGGAAGACTAATTTTTGGTGGACTTATAACCTTAGATCGCTTATATTTTTACAAAAATATTTCATAAACTTGTCTCTCTTTCAAAATGCATTTTCAAATACTAATATTTGTCTTCTTTCTTTATGGATTTTGTGGGTGCAATCCGTTGAAAACCCTCAAGAGACAACACTCCTCCTCTAGGGGAAACCTAGAGGTTTAACGGCTTGTTACACACGCTCAGTGCAATCGCGTCAGCTGCGAAAGTGGTGTAATAACATTTGTAGTATAGTTTTTTTTCCTTGTTTTGCTCGGGACGAGCAAAAGATAAGTGTGGGGATGTGATTAGTCTACAGTTCTGCATTATTATATCGCAGTTCTATGATGATTTATGAATAAAATGTCGGTCTAAACCGTGTTTTGGTCTCTCTTGCAGATAATCAAGACAAGGAGGGAAAAGGGTAATAAGAGTTTAATTAAACCCATTTTTGGGTAATTAAATCAGGATTTCTTGGAGGCCAAGTAAGGGAGCTTCTAAAAGATGCATTGAACCTAGAACCTTGCGCACATCAGACGAATATCCGGGCGAAAATACCAGAATCCAAGTATACCAAGAAGGTACTAGAAGCGACAGGAACACGCTCGCCAAAACTAGGGATTTAGTTCCCTGGTTTTACCGTGGTAACGCGGTAAATGCGGCGTTTCCACGGCAATATGGTGGGGCCACGTGTCGATCTTCGACGCATGGCCTCATCTCGTCTTCTATAAGCCCCGTTTGCCTATATAAAGCCCTGCAGAGGCCCAGAACAGAAGCAGATTTGGAATTAGGCTAGGTTTTCTATCTTTAAGTGTAGGATAGTGTAGGTGTTCTTCTTCTTTTATTTTGTATTTTCTTTTCTTTTTAGATCATGTATTAGGACAGAGAGATTCAGAGAGAGAAAGAGAGAGATTGATGTAATAGATGGTGACAATCTATGTAAAGGTGTCTCCTTTCTTCTCCATTGTAA
Organism: Agave tequilana; assembly: GCA_038442645.1. NCBI lineage: Eukaryota > Viridiplantae > Streptophyta > Magnoliopsida > Asparagales > Asparagaceae > Agave > Agave tequilana. The sequence goes on from JAVJIF010001506.1 coordinate 69,460, forward strand.
TCTTCTCCATCTTTTACATGTTGCTTAGCTAATTTCTTCTTCTTATGGCAATCTAACTACTAACCACTAACCATCTAACCACTTACTTGATAATCCACATGAATCTAATAGCCTCTACAAGGCCTTGCTCTTGCAAGAGCCATTGATGGCTCATGATAATGGATTATAACATTCTAACATTTCTAACACCTAACCCATAACTTACTAACTTGCAATGTCTTCTTTATTTCATGCTCACCTCTAACCGGTTTTGATGATTTAATAGTAGATTGCAACTTGTTATGTGGTATGGATGTATTGTTTGAATGTGGAAGAACAATCTTATGTGTCATGCTCTGTATCGTCTCTTGAAGCCAAGGATTAGTGATGGCCAAGGATCCGTGTGAGGTAACTATCACTAAGAGGTTAGCTTGGTTAGTGGAGCAATTAGTAGTTAGTAGCCATGAGTTTTCTTTTACTTTATTTTAAAAACCAATTCTAAAATCTTTTATCATTTTTTCTATCGTTGTTTTTACCATCCTCTTAGTTCACCTTTGTTTTCATTTTCTTTACCAAAAGCTTCATCTTCTTTTCTATTTTGTTTTCCAAACCACTTCTCTTTTATTTTCACATCGCTTTCATCGCCTTCTCCACCTATCACTTCTGAATTTTCTTTTATTTTCTCTTTTTCTTATTCTTTTACAAAGAAAAACTTGTTAACAACCGACGTGAATAAGAACTGTTAATGCTTCTATCGCCTCCCGTCCCTGTGGATTCGACTGTTGAGCCAATGCTATAATGGAAGTATCGAGAGAACATTAGCACACATAAGCTTTTACATTGATTCACAAAATACACGTTTTCAAGTGCTCATTCCGACCCAATCAGGTAGGTAGATTTTAGAGAAGACTACATCGTCATTCATCTCAATGTCACTAAGGGAAAGTCCTTGATAAGGGATAGACAGAATTTTTGCCAAAGACATTGGAGTTAATTTTATGTCAACACCATTAACAAGGGTAGACAAAAGTACAGAGTTATCATTATTCTCATAGGTAAGATTAATGAAAATTAGGTAAATTAGTGATTGATAACGCCCTTGTTTGTGTTCAATGGAAAAGAGTTCATAAAGGCCAGTTTTTTGAAAATAACAGGTGATATCATATTCTATGAAATCATTAAAATTGATGAACCTACCATGGATTATTTCTAATTGAGAGATTCTTTGATAATTAGTCTCTAATCCTAGATTTTTCAAAAAAGCTCTACAATTAGTTGAGGAAGACGCTGTAAATTTAGTTTTCTTAACCATAGACATGATAAAGATTGAGAATTGAGATAAAATTACAGAAGTGAAGGACTTACAACCCAAGTTTAGAACAAATTTGGAAAAAAATCTAGAGAAGAAACCGGGGCAGTTGACTGGAACTTCAACAGAGCCAAGGAGTCTTAGGGTTTGAGGGTGAAAATAGAGGAAATAGGTAAATATAATTGAGATAGATAAAGATCAACGGTTAGGATTGATTTTGGGAGAGCTCGATTCTCAGAAAAAAGTAAATCTGGTTGGGTTTTGAAGTAAAAATTTATTTTAAAAAACACAAATTTTCCGAATTAGTCGACTAATAACATGGGCAGCCGACTAATAACATAAATTAATCAACTTATAGGGAGCTCTAGTCGACTAAGTCAAGTACCCAGAAATACCCAAGTCTCTGTTAGTCAACTACTCTATAGTCTAGTCGACTAATAAATATTATAAGTCAACTAATAAATCTATAAGTCGACTAATAAAAGAAAAAACACTATATGAAATGCATTCTATATGCAAATAAATTTTATATATCAGAAATTGCACAAATACCCAGTTCTCTTCAAAATTTCACAAAAACATCCTCTTTTAGAGGTTTTGTGAAGATATCAGCTATTTGATTATCATTAGATATAAAAGTTAAAGTAATATCACCTTTAATAGTATGAACACATAAAAATGATGTTGAATATCAATATGTTTTGTACGTGAGTGCTGAATAGGATTCTTAGATAATTAATAGCACTTGTATTATCACACAATATTGAAGATGTGGAACTGTTAATATCATAGTCAATTAAAGTTTATTTCATTCACAAAACTTAAGCACATGTTATATTAGTAGCTATATATTCTGCTTCTATTATAGATAGTGACACAGAGTTTTGTTTCTTGCTAAACCAAGAAACCAGTGAATGTCCCAAAAATGACATGTACCACTAGTGCTTTTTCTATCTGATGTAAAGCTAGCAAAATTAGCATCATTATATGATATTAAATGAAAAGAGCTTGATTTTGGATAAAATAAATGATAATTAACGGTAATTTTAATGTATCTAAGAATCTATTTTACTGCTTTAAAATGTGATTCTTTAGGATTAGACTGATATCTAGCACATATACAAACACTAAACATTATATCTGGTTTACTAGTAGTAATATGTAAGAGTGAACCAATCATACCTTGATATAGTTTCTGATCTACACTCTTACCATTATCATCTTTGTCTAACATAGTAGTAAATCCCATTGGTGTTCTCTTACTACTCGAGTTGTCCACGTCAAAACTTTTGGGTAGATATTTTGTATATTTGCTATGATTGATGAATATTCTTTTCTTCATTCGTTTGATATGCAAACCCAAAAAGAAGTTGAGTTCACTCATGTGACTCATTTCAAACTCAGAAAACTCTTGACAAAAAACTTCATTACTAGAACCAAATATGATGTCATCACATATATTTGAATTAACAATATATCTTTATTAACATGTTTAATGAAAAGAGTAGTGTCTACTTTCTCAATTATAAAATCAGAATCCAAAAGAAATATCTTTAGCCTATCATACTAAGCTCGTTGTGCTTGTTTAAACTATATAAAGCTTTCTTTAGTTTGAAAACATGATTAGAAAATTTTTTATTTTCAAAACCGGGAGGTTGTTATTCATAGACTTCATCCTTGATAAAACCATTCAAAAAAGTATTTTTAATATCCATTTGAAAAAGTTTAAAATTCATTTAACAAGAAAAATCAAGTAAAATGCGAATGGACTTTAGCGTAGCAACTAGAGCATAAGTTTCATCAAAATGAATTCTTTTCTCTTGGTTGTAACTTTGTGCAACCAATCTTTCTTTGTTTTTCACAACTTGTCCTAATTCATCAAGTTTGTTTTTGAACACTCATTTGATGCCAAAAATAGTATGATCAAGAGGTTGTGAAACAAGATCTCATACGTCATTTGTAATAAATTAGTTCAACTCTTCTTGCATATAAATAATCCAAAAATCATCATTACATGCTTCTTTAATATTTTTAGGTACGATAAAAGATAAGAAAGCAATATGAGTGATATAGTTCAACTTGAATCGAGTTTGAATACCTTCTGAAATATCACTTATTACCAAATCATGAGGATGATTTTTTCACCTCAACAAAAGTTTTTAGTAATTCAGATGTTATTTCATCGTTATTAGAAGTGTCAGAATTTTCATGAGATGTAACAACAAAAGATATAATAATATCATCATCATCAATACCATGGGAAGGCTTAGGTAATGATTCATTAAATATAACATGCAAAGGTTCTTCAATAGAAGAAGTTTTTCTATTGAAAATTATGCATACTGTACTCCTAGTTGAATAACCAACAAAGATTTCTTCATTGGATCCAGCATCAAACTTGTCCAAAGCATTTTGGTCACACGTGCATTGCAAGTTTTCATGTCATATGTGTCACATTTTTGCATTTTTATTTAAATAAAACTCTGCCATTAGTGTATTTTAAAGTCCAGTGGCGTGTAGGGTAATTACGGAAGAAAAGAGAGAGAATGACAGATTTATTCAATAAAATCCAGATGTTCAAAAGAAAGGGGATTGATTTAAATGTAGATTTTGCAGAAGCTATCTTATCTGAAGACCGGTACATCAGATGAGATAAATATCAATTTAAATTAAAGTAAAAATTGACTTTTGAAGACCCTATCGATTTCGTTGAAGATAAATGGATATCTCATCAATTCTAGAAGACAGATTGAAAATCCAAGAAGATAAATGGATGGAGAGAAGGTGAGATGAATCGATTGTTCGTCCAGAGGCCCATCACTCTAGTCTTGATGATGGTTAACTCATGTAGTTATAGTTTATTAATAATCTTGTGTTTAAATAGTTTCAGTGATTGACCAAGATATTAGTAGGTATTTAGCTTCAACAAGAGAGTTTTGGAGTTTTCACATGTTGATTCAAGAGCTCGCGCGTCAAGATCGCATCTAGCACTCGGTTGGAGTCAAGCTCATTGAATCGTGTTTGGATCGAGTCGGCTTGGAGACAAGAAGATCTCGGTTTGTTTAGTTTATACTTAGATCTTGTGTAAAGATAGATAGTGTTGATAATGCTCAAGTTCACACACACACACAAGTTTAAAGTTTATTGGTTTTGGTTTTCGATTTAACCGGTTTTGGATTTCATGTTAAAAATATAGATATATATCTTATATGTATATTGAATTCTACCCATATACAATATGCTTCAAATTTGTTTCAATATCTTGTTTTTGTATCCATATGAGTTTTGGAGGAAACAGTTTTTCATTTCAAAAATCCAAGTTTTGGTAAATACGAATTTTGTGTTTAAGGCAAATTTCAATATCATAAAAATGGTTCAAATTATTTATAATATGTGTTGAATTTTAGTCACATATATTTATATTTCAAAGATCTTAAAAGAACTTATTTTTGTGAAATTTATGTGTATTTTATGGGATTTTTTAGAAGGTAAAAAGATCAAGTTTTAATCCCTATAAACTGTTTGACCTAGCCTTCTGCCGGTCGACCGGACGGTCGGCCGAGGCAGAAGTCGGTCGACCAGACCGGTCGACCGATGTGCACAAACGTGCACGGCCAAATGGCTTGAGGGACGGTCGACCGAGCGGTCGACCGTCTAGAGAGCTCTGCTCTCTGGATCCAGCCTCAGTCGACCGGGCGGTCGACCGATGGCATAACGGTCGAAAATCTGACCGTTGGCCGGTCGACCGGGCGATCGACCGACAGCAGAATTTTTCTGCTGATTTGGCCCAACGGCTAGTTTTTAGAATGGGTTATAAATACCCATCCCTTTGGGCTGTTTTGATCAAGAATTTCAAGAGCAAATTTTTCCATCTTCTTAAGTGTTTAGCAAGAATTTTTCAAGAGTTTTTGGCTAAAAGATTTTATCTTTATTTATTTTAAAGGGTTAAAAAAATCAAAGAAAATAGAGTATTTGGGATATTGGTTTTGATCTTCATTTCTATCTTATTCTAGTTGTTTTCCCAAGTATTTTTTCTTTGTGATTTGATTTCCAAACTCTTTATTTTCTCACACTTGAGCTATCATCTCTATCCTATCTATAGGATCTTGTTCTTATGAGGAAATTGGTTTGTGGTTTATAGTGATCACCTAGAGTTGTTTGTGATCTTTGTGATCACCAAGAGTTGTATTCTTTCTTTGCTTTCAGTATCCCTCTTGTGTAGAGGTGATTGTGGAGGAGTTTGAGTTGGTTGTTATCCCTCTAAGTGTAGAGGTGATTGAGGTTGGAGTTTTGGATTTGTGCCTATCCCTCTAATGAGAGGTGATTGTGTTGGCTTTGTGCCTTATCCTTCTATTAAGAGGTTGATCTTGTGTGGCTTAGTGCCTTGCATCTTGTGTAGAGGTTATTGTTGTTTGAGAGAGGAGTTGTGTACTCCAAGTTTGTATTACCCAAATCCTCAGTGGAGGTTCCCTATGTGGGAAGTCCTGTGCAGACGTATAGTGGAAATCCTTCTGTGTGAAGGTGGAGACGTAGAGCAGTGGCTCGAACCTCGAAACATATCTTGGTGTTTGTGTTTGATCTACTATCTCTAATCCTCTCTCTCTTATATCTTGCATTGCATCATATTGTTCATATCTTATATGCTTGGTATTGTTTGTGTGCCTCACTTGTGTTGAACAAAGAGAGCTTCATATAGCACCTCAACTCTTATTTAGAGGAATCTAGAGGAGCTAGTCCAGAGCCCTTCACCGAGAATTCAGATACACTCTTTGGTTACACTAAGTGTGTTGCAATTAATTTTTAATTTCACATCATTTGTCATTAGATTAGCCATACATCTATTCACCCCCCCTCTAGGTGTATTTTTAATTGGTATCAAAGCCTACGCTCCTGATATTAGGTTTAACCACCTAGGAGTGAGAGCTTGGTTAGCTGATTTACATTTGCATTTGCACACATATAGTTTATACACTCATGGATTTCATGACCCCTCCTATATTTGATATTTCTAACATCGATGTATGGAAGCTTAAGATGAGTATCTGCCTAAAAACCCTAGGAATGCATGTTTACCTTGCTACTTTCAAAAAATCTTATCTTGATAATAACAAGCATATAGAGGCCAATGCACAAGCCCTAGAGGCACTTAGATGCACTCTTAGCAAAGAACATTTATCTATTGTTTCTCATTATGATTCGGCTTTTGCAGTGTGGAGCACTTTGACCTCTCCCACGCTACAAACGACAAACATTGTGGAGAAGAAATCTAGTAGAGGAGAATCCGAACAAGTTTGCTACATGGTTCAAGAGAATAACTCCCTTGAGGTATATTCGAAAACTCAACTAGATGATTGTGCTAGTTCTTCAGGAGATGATATTATAGATGCCCATGCCTTGAATGAAGAACTATCTATTGTATGTGAAAACTTACTAAAAATAATACAAAGTTTTGAAAAAGAAAAGTCTTAATTAAAAGAAGAAAATAAGGATTTATTTTTAAAACTTAATGTGATTTTACAAGAGAGGGTTGAGATTTCAAGTGAAAGGGATTCCTTGAAAACCCAACTTGACCTTGCCTTAAAGTAAAATAAATTTTTAAAGATTAAAAATGATTGTAATGATATTTTGAAGAAAAATGAGGTTTTGTCTTCAAAACTTGAAATTGTTTTAAAAGAAAACAATTCTTTGAAAAACAAAATTATTTCTATTTCAAAAGAGTTGGATTTGGTTTCAAAGGATAATAAAACTTTGAAAAATGATTTAGATTCTCATGTTTGTGATGCTACTATAGCTTCATCATCTAGTGATGCATGCTCTACTTTGTCTTCAAGTATTAAAAATGATATTTGTGCATTGAAGAAAAGTGTTGATTGTTTGGGCTTCACTTTGAGCCAATGTGCCATGAACCACACACGTTTGAAATTTATGTTTTGAAAGAAACATACTCCACCTATGCATGCACACCATACATGGCATACACATGCTCATCATGCTCACACACATGATTCTACGTATACTCATGTGTACACTTATACACATTGTGGACGTAAGGGCCACCTTATAAAATTTTGTAATGATAGATTAAATACTTCAAATTTTGCAAACAAGTTTGTTTGGGTTAGGAAAGGTGCTAACCCCCATGGACCCAATAAGGTAAATCCACTCATATTTTATTTGATGTAGGTGTGGGCTCTCACATGACGTGAGAGGTGTTGGTGCCTTGATGGTGGATGCGTTCCGAGCTAAATGGTGACACTATTGGATGCATCACTTTCAAGGAAAGTTTGGTGGGAGGACCACCATGATTTGGAGACCTAGAGATAAGCCCTAATGGTTTTGGTAACTATCTCTAACTCCCATTTAGTTTACATGCTTTCATATTGTTGATTTTTAGTATGTTTTAGTTTTTCATGATTATTATCAAATTTCATGTTAAATTAGACTAGTGATATGCATATGTAGTATTTGAGATACACCCATGTTTATATAGACCATTACTTTTGTGTTCTCACTATTGTTTAACTACTATGAATATGCTAGTTCTAAAACATGTGCATTTACATAATGATCATATTGGTTTATGTTTTTGTTTTGTGTTTCATGATTTGATTACATGTTTAAATGTAGTTTTCATCAAAACTTGTGTTTATATTTGTACAACTAATGAGCCACATTTGATTATTGTATGTTTGTGCTTAATTGCTCATTTGTACCCATTAGATGTACTAGTATAGCCTAATTTTGATGATTCTTGTATTTTTAACTTGTATTCTCTATTTTTGCGTACATGTTTTTCATGATTATATGTTTAGCTTCATGTATATATTAATTTTGTTTAAAATTTTAGATATACATGTATACCCTTGAGTCACTTGCTTTTCATGCAAATTCCATTATGGACTCATTCGTGTTTGGGATATGTATGTATACTTCTACTTTAGACAAAACATACATATACCTTGAAGCCTAATTAGGTTTGATGATTTTCATGTTTTTGGTAAGGGATTTTATATGAGCTTTATTGCTTATTTTCATGATTATGCTTTTCACATAATTCTTATACACTCATATTACTTGATGTTTTCTCATGACTTTGTTTTCATGAGTCTTACATATGCTTTATAGAATTTGAGTGTCAATTGTTGAGTGATTTTCATGTTTTCATGGATATATTCTTATTTTATTCCTTACTTGAAGGACTTCGTACTAGTTTTCAAGATTATCATAAAACTAGTTGTGTTTTTCTTCATTTTAGAAGAGTTTTCAATTATGTTAAAATTATTTTTAAATCCTATTTTTGAAAACCCCTTCCTTCCAAGGGCGGTTGGATGGGCGATCATACCTTGTGTGCTCAAATTGAAAATCTTTTTAACATGTGCATGAATAGGGGAGTAGGTATAAGTTATACACTTGATTCTCATTATATTTTCAATTGGTATCACAATTGAAATTTTTAAGTTTGTATACTCATATTTATGTTTTCTATATATGTATGCTTCAAAACTATCAATTTTGATTGGTATTATACATTTTCATGCATTTATATATATGTTTGATTGTGCTTACAATATCTTTACATTTTAAAGCACAAATTATGTTTATACTAAACTTGATTTAGTCCTTAATGTCAATTATTTTTCAATTGGTATCTTATACAAGTCTATGCATCATTTTTATTAGTATTTCATAAAGGGGGAGAAAAACTCTTGTTTTACCTTTCAATCGGTTTTATTTTCAATTGGTATTTTACTCCCACTCTTTATGATAAATTTTTGGGTAAACACTAAAATCAATAATCTTAATTGGTATCAATAATCTTAAGTGTCAAAATTAGTATATGCTAACATTTTCAATATTGGTATCAATAATCGTAATTGGAATTATTCTCAATTTGGTATTTTTATTGCAAAATGATTTGTATTTCCAAAATTTAGTTTGTATTTTCAATAGGTTTTTACTTTCAATTGGTAACAAAATTTATAATATATATTTCAATTGATATCAAAAACATACAATAATTCATTTTCTATTTGTATCAAAAATTTACAAGATTTTTCAATTGGTATCTTTTGGTATCTTGAAAATTTTGTTTATTTTCAATTGGTATCATAAATTGGTATCATAATGTTTCGATATATACCTTTATCATAAATTGGTATATTTTCAATCGGTATTGTTTTGATATGTATTGCTTATATGCAAGGGAAGCTTATCATCTTTTCTATATATAGATTCATGTTGAGTGTATCTCATATTGAGAAGCTTGACCTCTCTTCTCTATGTCATACACGTGTGTAGTGGGTGCTTAACGTCTTCTTTTATACATTATATATTATGCGTCATGTGATTAGGGTTTAGTCATCTGTTTTTCATGTAATGCATATATGTAGGGGAGTTAACTTTATGTCTCTCCTCTTTATTAATGTATATCACATACATATCTTTATTGTTTGATTTGTTTTCGCCCCTTTGTTGATGATTTGACAAAAAGGGGGAGAAGAATTTTGAGAGTTTATATATACATGTTTATATGTTTTGTTTATGCAAAAAGGGGAGAAGTATTTGGAGAGTTTATTTATATTTAATTCCTCATTTATGCATATATGTGTTGTTTGGTTTATGCATTCATTGAATATCTTTATTATTTATTGTTATGCATGATTTAAGGGGGAGCTCTATGAAGCTTAACTTTAATCCATGCATATATAACGCCATGAGTTTTGTCATCATCAAAATGGGGGAGATTGTTGGCCCAGAGGCCCATCACTCTAGTTTTGATGATGATTAACTCATGTAGTTATAGTTTACTAATAATCTTGTGTTTAAATATTTTAGTGATTGACCAAGATATTATTGGTGTTTAGCTTCAACAAAGGAGTTTTGGAGCTTTCACAAGTTGATTCAAGAGCTCGCGCGTCAAGATTGCATCTAGCACTCGATTGGAGTCAAGCTCGTTGGATCACGTTTGGATTGAGTCGGCTTGGAGACAAGAAGACCTTAGTTTGTTTAGTTTATGTTTAGATCTTGTGTAAAGGTAGATAGTGTTGATAATGCTCAAGTTCACACAAACAAAAGTTTAAAGTTTATTGGTTTTGGTTGTCGATTTAACCGGTTTAGGATTTCATGTCAAAAATATAGATATATATCTTATATGTATATTGAATTCTATCCATATACAACATACTTCAAATTTGTTTCAATATCTTATTTTTGTATCCATATGAGTTTTGGAGAAAACAGTTTTTCATTTCAAAAATCCAAGTTTTGGTAAATACGGATATTGTGTTTAAGGCAAATTTCAATATCACAAAAATGGTTCAAATTGTTTATAATATGTGTTGAATTTTAGTCACGCATATTTATATTTCAAAGATCTTAAAAGAACTTATTTTTGTGAAATTTATGTGTATTTTATGGAATTTTTTAGAAGGTAAAAAGATCAAGTTTTAATTCCTATAAACTGTTTGACCTGGCCTTCTACCGGTCGACCGAGGCAGAAGTCATTCGACCGGACCGGTCGACCGATGTACACAACGTGCACGGCCAAATGTCTTGAGGGCTGGTCGACCGGGCAGTCAACCGTCCAGAGAGCTCTGCTCTCTGGATCTGGCCCCGGTCGACCGGGCAGTCGACCGGCCAGAGTGCTCTGATTTCTGCATCCAGCCTCGGTCGACCGGGCGGTCGACCGATCGAATAACGGTCGAAAATCTGACCGTTGGTCGGTCGACCGGGCGGGGACGTAGAGCAGTGGCTCGAATCTCGAAACATATCTTGGTGTTTGCGTTTGATCCACTATCTCTAACTCTCTCTCTTATCTTGAATTGTATCATATTATTCATATCTTATATGTTTGGTATTGTTTGTGTGCCTCACTTGTGTTGAATCAAGAGAGCTTCATATAGCACCTCAACTCTTATTTAGAGGAATCTAGAGGAGTTAGTTCAGAGCCCTTCACCGGGAATTCAGTTACACTCTTTGGTTACACTAAATGTGTTGCAATTAATTTTTAATTTCACATCATTTGTCATTATATTAGCCATACACCTATTCACCCCCCCTCTAGGTGTATTTTCATCAACATAATTGGAGATAAGGAGGAAAATCTAAGTAAATTCAGAGTTTTAAATCAATTTAAACTAGGATTCAGGCTGGACAATCTTTAGTATTTTAATCATAACTTTCATTACCAATACTCAAATCTGATGAATCAAGATTATCCAGAAAGAAAACTTAAAGAGTTACAATTATTATGTTTATCACTCTTTCCAATTCTATCATTTGTTAAGTGATATTTAGCAATGATTATCACTCTTTCCAATTCTATCATTTGTTAAGTGATATTTAGCAATGAACATGCCAACAAGCTGCAGATCAGAATTGAATTTTCACATAAAAATCTGGATAAATCAAATCAAGTTTGGAGATAAGGGGAGAATTCAAATTTAGAAATAGCCAGCTCCCCCTATCTCTCCACTCGTCTCCCCTATCCATTTCTACCCTATAAATACCCCACACATCAGAGACAGAAGAATGATCAAGTAGAGAGTAGAAGTTAGGTTATTCTGCAGTGTGTAACTTAGGTTTTTTTTTGTTTTCTTTGTAATTTTTGTTTTATTTATGTGACTGAGAGAAGAGGAGAGTTTCATGGAGGAATAAGAGCAAAGCTTGTGCTGAGGGTGACACTGATGTAATTATGTCTTTTTTTCATTGTTATTTGAATCAAATCGAAGTTTCTTTTCTTCTTTACTCTTGTTTTTGTTTGCTTCCATCTTCTGTGTTTGTGAAACCAAATGACTCTGATAGCCTCGAAGTTGCCTTGACCTTACAAGCGCCATTGATGACTTATGGTGATGGATAGCCATTCCTATGGTAGTATACCTTACCTCTTCATTTCATAGTGTAAATCGGGAATGGGAAAGATCATGTTTATCATACTTCGCTCGCCTCAAACAAAGGTACATCATCGATACGGGTCTAAGGTAAGCAGGCGCCAAAGAGGTAAGTAAGTATTTTTTTGGTTTAACTTTTTTCTTTTAATTTTTAGTTTAGATCACCACCATCTTTCAACTCTATTCATTGTTTTTCACTTTCTTTGTACAAAATTATTTTCTATTTTTCTTCACCTTCTCAATCTACCACTTTCTTAACAATTTAACATAACTTATTTTTCTTTTCTTTTAAGGAACTGAAAGAAGAAATTTAACCATTTTTTGTGAATTAAAGAGAAGTTACAAAAACTTCCATCGCTAGTCCCTCCTTGTGGATTACGACCTGCATAGCCACTTACTATAGTGATAGTATTGAGTACTTACACTTCTGTTCTGTATTCCTGAAATTATGTATTTTTTGTGCATGTCTGAACTTAATCAAATTTTAGCGTTGTTGCTGGGGAGGGACGATAAGTATTTCTCTTTTTAAATTTATATTTTTTGTTAACTTTCTTCTTTGTTCTTGGTGTGCAGTGATAGATATCTAGAAAATTTTTGCTGCATTGGAGATATAACTGGCCTTAGATTTTGCTCAAGAAAGCAGAGCCCAGAAGCCCTTAGATTTGCTGCATACACGTGGCAATCTGAGTGAATTACTAGCCTGTATTTTTTGTCGGTTGGTTGAATTGTAAAGCTAAATTTCTGCAGCTATTTATTTTCTTGTTTAACTCACTGTACATACTTTCTAACCTCAATAGTAAATTGAAGTTTGTTAAATACTAAAAATAATTTAGACTTTGCATTTAGGCACGCGTCTAATTCATTTACATTTTACATTACTGTTGTAGAGTGCTCGAGAAAAGGTATGTGTGCATAGCATGTAGTATAGGAACACTTTTGAATTGTTTACATTGCTTAAGTGTTGATTTTCATCTACAAGTTGCACTAAATTGATTTAAGGGCTTGTCCTATAAACAAGATAAGGTGGAAAAGTCATTATCCTTTCTTAGCCCACAAACAATCTCCTCACTCACTAACCCAAGCCTAAATAAAACTAAGTAGACATTGGCCCTAGGAACATCTCAAACTCAATAGGAGACTGGCCTAAGGGGAAAGTCGATTAGAATTTGACTCTTGCCAAATCGGTGTCAAAGGTTGGGGATTGATGAGGCGAAACCTCGAAGAAAAATGGTTTGGCATAATTAGGCCCGTTGATTAGGCATGAATACCTCTCACTGATCTTGTCCCTACTTGCCTGATTAACTTGTGGTCAGATTCGGCAATATATCCCTGTGGACAGTTTAACCAGTTAGGAGTCGTCTAGGTTTAAAATCTACCCCAACTTAGGCTAGATTTTTCTCTTTTGTGTATTTGTCTTTTTTTTTGTTTGTTTTTGACATTTCTTGTGTGATATGGCCTATAACAACAATTTTTTTAATTTTAATGATAATCCATATTACACTCCAACCTCTTTTGACTCGGATATTACCAACCCAGTATATCATAACTTTAACCAACCTAGTGTGTCAGATTGGTCTTATCCGAATTAATACATGCTCCAGTGCCAATACTATGAACAAGACTGCAATAATCAGTACTACTCTTCATAGAGATAATGGGGATACAACTCTCCTGAGTTATTGTCAACCACCATTCTAGAATTCAGCCTATAATTTTCCTAGTCATGATCAACCAATAGAAGAAAAATCTGAGGCTATAAAAAGTATAGAAGCCATGATTGAGTCCCAAGAACAAAAACTGAAAATGACTCACAATTCCCACAAAACTCCCAAATCCAAGATCCTTACTCCATGTTCCAAGTCCCACAATAAAAAGAAGAACCTATGGACTCAGATAGGAGTATGGAAAACCTGATTCAGTCCGAAAATAATTTTTTTCAATCTATCGATAAGTTAGAAGCACAATGAGTCGTTATATCAATATAGTGAAAGATAGGAATGAGGAAACTCTACCAAACACATGTTCGACCAGTCCCGATTGCCCTAGCCATATTAATGGGAACGAAGAATCTTGGTGTCTTGGAGACTTTGATCAAGACTCAATTTCATCACACAAATTTGAACTTAACCAATTTCAAACCTTAGACAAATTGGCAAATTTTTCATTCAATGAGATTGAACTTGAATGTGAATGTGACTCCTCAACCTTGTGATTCAGTTTTCATCTTTGAATCTATGTTGATTCTGGTATCCTCACCCAATTTGGACCAATTTCCGGAGCCAACATTTATTTTCGTACCCATAGATCTAAAAATTGAATCACCAATTTTGGATAGTCACATTCTATTGATGAAAAAAGAATATGATTTTATTTATTTGATTTGGACTCAACTCTTGAATCGAAACTGACTCTTGAACCCAAAATTAATTTTCCCGAGTTAGTATTGGTTGCAAAACCTATCACTCTTGAGCCCAATTCAACCATTCCACCTAGTCACATTTTTTGTTGGACACAGGTATAGACCATGATGACTCCATGATGATTTTTCAAGACTGGTCATGTAAAGGGAATAAGTTTCATGTTAGGATCTTTCATGACTCTATTCATATTCGGAACTGTAATTATGTAAATAGAAAAGAGGTCAATAAAGGTGAATTTCATGAACCACCACATTATTTTGATTGGGTAGCCATGCTTGGCTCAATCCGACCGCCATCAGAACCACCACCTTGAGGTAACATTTTCCTTCACTTTCTTCTTTTTCATGCATTTGTGCATTCATTCATACATTGAGGACAATGCATGAGATAGGTATGGGAGGGGGTTCTTACATAACATAGGTTTTATTTTATTTATTTAACATTTTCTATGTTTTTTTTAAAAAAAAGTTTTTTGAAAAAAGAAACAATATTTTGACCTATTTTTGTAAGAAATTAAGTTAATTTTAAGGAATAGGAGAATCATAATTAGGATTTCTTATACTTGGTCAAAATAAGATTATTTGTTTGATTTCTAGTGTTAGGAATAAAACTTAGAAAAGAATTTAGTCTTGATCTTTACCTTGATGAAATATGCAACTTTATAACAATTACACACTTAAGGTTAAAAAACAAAGATTCTTATGCCTTATTAATATATATATATATATAATTATATATCAAAAATATTCTGATTAAGCTGGGTATTTGTGCCTCTTAAAGCATAAGTATTCACGCCTAAAAGTGGTCCATATAATAAAATCCTTAGTTTTGTGGCCTTATTTGCTCGAGTCCTTAAGTCCTTGGGGTATTTTCTCACCTGATACCCTAAGATCGTCCGGTTTGAATATCATCGACTAAAAGATGTTACATAGGCAGACTTGAAAGCCTAATAGAACTAAGGAATAATACCATTAAAAATATAAAAAAAAGGCATAAGAGTTAGAGTTAAAGAATCCCAAATCAAAATTTCACGGTCACAAAGGTGCATATGATTTAGGGTAAAATAATAGACTAGATAAGAAAATACAAATTTAACCCCTTACCTTGATTGATAATAAGTTTTTGAATAGAGATTAAGTTTAGGAAGAAAAATTTCATTTTCCTATAACTTCTGATTACTTGAACTCTTACCATAATACTTCAAATATTTTTTTTTCCAAATGCTTTTCGAAAATACTAACTCTTTATCTCTCTTTCATTATGGATTTTGTGGGTGTCCACTAAAAATCCTCACAAGACAAAACTCATCCTCTAGATGTAACCTAGAGAAACGGCTTATTGCACATGCTAAGTGCAACCATGATTCCTATGAAAGTGAGTTAGGTCAGCTCTACTTTTTGTTTTGCTTAAGGACGAGCAAAAGATAGGTGTGAGGGTGTGATCACACACATGCGTTGCATGTTTTCATATTATATGTGTCACATTTCTATATTTTTATTTAAATAAAACTCTGCTATTAATGTATTTTAATGTCCAGTGGCGTGCAGGGTAATTACGGAAGAAAAGGGAGAGAATGACTGATTTATCCAATAAAACCAGAAGTTCAAAAGAAAGAGGATCAATACAAATATAGATTTTGCAGAAGCTATCTTATCTGAAAATCGGGTATATCAGATGAGATAAATACCAATTAAAATTAAACCAAAAATAGACTTTTGAAGACCATCAGTTTCGTTGAAATTAAACGGATATCTCATCAATTTTATAAGACAGATTGAAAATCAAAAAGGATAAATGAATAGAGAGAAGATCAACGGATGAGATGAATCAATCATATTTGGAGATGAGGAAGAAAATCCAAGTAAATTAGGAGTTTTAAATTAATATAGACTCGGATTCAGATTGGATACTCTTTAATATTTTAATCATAACTTTCTCTACCAAAACTCAAATCTGATGATTCAAGATGATCCAGAAAGAAAACTTAAAGGGCTACAATTCTAATGTTGATCATGCTTTCCAATTCTATCACTGTTAAGTGATATTCAGCAATCAAAATTTCAACAAGCTGCAGATCAGAATTGAATTTTCACAAAAATTTTGGATAAATTAAATCAAGTTTGGAGATCAAGGGAGGATTCAAATTTAGAAATAGCCAGCTCCCCTATCTCTCCACTCATCTCCCTTATCCATTTCTACCCTATAAATACCCCACACATCAGAGGCAGAGGAACGATCAAGCAAAGAGTAGAACTTAGGCTATTCTGTAGTTTGTAACTTAGGTTTCTGTATTCTTTTATGTAATTTTTATTTTGTTTATGTAACTGAGAGGAGAGGAGAGTTTCATGGAGAAATGAGAGCAAAGTTTGTACTGAGGGTGACACCAGTGTAAGTAAGTCATTTATTTCATTGTTATTTGAATTAAATCGAAGTTTCTTTTTGAAATACACCTAGATGGGGGTGAATAGGTATTTTGCTAATCAAATGCAATTTAAACGTACTTATAATGAATTACGCAAAATGGTCACTCAAAACAAGAATAGTAACTGAATTCCCTGTGAAGGGCTCTAGAACTTCTTCTCTTTAATTCCTCTAGATAATGAGTTGAGGTGCTCAATTGCCTCCTTATTGAGATGAGTATAGACCGGTAATGAAAGTAATGGAATGAAAACAATTATAGAATGCAAGATGAACAATTATACAAGTATGAAAAATGAAAAATAATGAGAGCAAGACATAGGCAATCGCAAACACAAAGGAATTTGTTCCGAGGTTCGAGCCACTACTCTACGTCCCCGCCTTCACCACTATGAAGGATTTCACTATCCTCTAAGGGATCTTTCACAAAGGGACCTTACATAAATGAAATACAACTTGGTCTACACAAGACCGGAGTACACAACTCTACCAACTCAACCCTCTACATAAAAAGTAACACAAAACCAATTGAGGTTACAAAGCTCTTGGTGATCGAACAAGATCACAAACACTCTCTTACAACTTCCTATAGAGTAGAATATGAAGTTATTGCTCAATAAGTTTAAGAGAGAGATAAAATTCAGTTAGAAAGAATAGAGGAGCTTTAAAACTAACTAAAAATAGCTTTGAAAAGAAAGAACTTTGAGATTGAAAGTTAAAAAAAAATTTCTCTTTTGAAACAAACTTGAAAACTTGTGTATATCTCTTATCTAAAACTAAAACCAATGACCCATATATATAGGAAATGAATAAATATCATTTATAAATCATACCAGGTTTGGGGTGTGTTTAGACACTTGAAAACCAAAAATGCCCGTTAGAATCTACTAAAATGAAAACAGATTCAAAAACTAGCCGTTATGACCATCTGAAAGCCTGTCGGTCGACCGACAGGTCATCCAGAAAAGAGCTGTTTGCTCCTGTCGACCAGGCAGTCCACCGCTAGATATTTTAAAAAGAAAACTTTAAATTATCGTCGACTGACCCGATTGACCGACCATAACCGAGAGTTAGGGTCTCTTAGTCGGTCGATCGGTTGGTCGACCGCAGGGGTTAGCGGTTGTCTGGTTGGTCGACCAACAACGTGCACAAACGTGCACGCCCCTTGGCCAAAGGCTCGGTCGACCACCCGGTCGACCGTTCTGGCCTGCAATGCGCACTGGTTGACGGGCGGTCGACTGTTCTGGCCTAAAACAGTTTTTATGTATGGTTTTTGAATTTCAAACAAGTTTTCAAAATATTTTGTATTAGTTTAAGGGTAGTGTAGCAATGTATAGGTGATAAAATATATATTCTAAACTTGTTATAAAATTTTGAAAAATTTATGAGATATGTATCAGAACCAATCATGCAAAATACCGATACTAACAAAACTTGTATTTTTTGAAATTGCGTATTTTGTGTATATAACTTCTTGAGCATTACTACCATATTCTACACTTTAATAAACTAATATCTTACAAGGTTCTAAGTGACTGCAAGATCTTCAATCGGGCTTCTCTATTAGCGACGTTTGAGTGCTTTAAGCTTTGATTCCGTATTTGAGTCTTCTTGAGTCTTTAACACCTTCCTTTAGAAGAAGAAAACTCTTTGAATCCTTAAAATCCTGAGATAAACTTAAACACTTGAACATGATTTGTACAAATAACCACATATATTTTGTTATCATCAAAACCATACACCGGGTGATTGTAACCTCGGGCCAACAATCTCCCCCTTTTTTATGACGACAAAACATGTGAGTTATTCAAGATAAAAGATATGAAAGAGCTCAAAAAGCTCCCCCTTAAATTATGCTATCTATCAAGTATAAGAAAACATTATGACTTTAATTTGATTTGACAATATAAGCAAGTCACACATACATGTATATATAAAGATGATACCAATATAGAATAATATGCATATATAGCCTACCATCCTTCCAATCCTCCTTCCTCCAGCATATTATATAAGCATGGTAAAGTGAATGGAATATAGAATACCAAAACAACTTAATAACTCAAGTATCTCTCTCCCTTTTTGTCATGCATCAAAAGGGTAAAGACATCAACATAAAAGAGATATTAACTTGAAAAATACATGTAAGAAAAATAATGTGAAAACACATTCAAAACTTATGAATCCATAATACAAACATTCAACTCACCACAAATGAATGAAAATCTATTACAATCTAGTAGTTTAGTAAAAATGTCTGCAAGTTGAAAATCGGTGGAAACATAATCAATTTTAATATCGCCTTTCTCATAGTGATCTCTAAGAAAGTGATATCGAATATCTATGTGCTTGGTCTTACTATGTTGATTTGCATTTTTGGTATGGTGCTAGTATTATCGCAAAATATTTACAAATCATAGTCAAGGAGAGTATGTTTCATCCATAGGACTTGTGCAGAACAAGCCCCGGCCGCAACAGACTCCACCTCGGCGGTTGAGAGAGCTACAGAATTTTATTTTTTGAAAGACCATGAAACAAGACAATTTCCTAGAGATTGACAAGTACCACTAACGCTCTTCCTATCCACCCTACAACCGGCATAGTCGGCATCCGAATAACTCGTCATGGGAAATTGTCCGATTTTCAGATACCAGAAGCCCATTTCATAAGTGCCCTTAAGATATCTAATAATGCGCTTTACCGCAATTAAGTGAGACTCTTTAGGACAAGATTGAAATCTTGCACATAGACACACACTAAACATAATATCTAGCCTATTAGCCGTCAAATAAAGTAAACTACCATTCATGTTTCTATAAAATTTAATGTCTACATTTATACCTTGTTTGTTCTTATCAAGCTTTGTAGTAGTGGCCATGCGAGTCTTACTTAATTTTGCATCTTCAAGTCCAAATCTCTTGATGAGTTTTCTTGTGTACTTGGCTTGATTTATGAAGATTCTATCACTCCTTTGCTTGATTTGAAAGCCAAGAAAGTAGTTTAGCTCTCCCATCATAGACATCTCAAACTTGTTCTTCATGTATGATTCAAATTCTTTACAAAGCTTTTCATTTGTGGATCCAAAAATAATATCATCAACATAAATTTGAACAATTAGGATATTACTATCTATATACTTTGTAAATAAAGTGGTGTCAACTTTACCTTTAACAAAATCTTTTGAAATTAGAAAAGTTGAGAGTCTTTCATACCAAACTCTTGGAGCTTGTTTTAAACCAATAAAGCTTTATCAAGTTTGTACACAAAATTCGGATATGTAGGATCAACAAACCCGGGGGATTGTTCAACATACACTTCCTCCTCTACAAAACCATTTAAAATGCACTTTTGACAGCCATTTGAAAAAGTTTAAATCTTTATAAGAAGTAAAGGTAAGTGTCATCCGTATGGCTTCAAGCTGTGCTACGGGAGTAAAGGTTTCCTCAAAATCGATACCTTCGATTTGGGTGTAACCTTGGGCCGCTAACCTAGCTTTATTTCTAATAACATTACCTGACTCATCCAACTTATTTCTAAAAATTCATTTAGTACCAATAGTTGGTCTATCATGGGGTCTAGGAATAAGATGCCAAACTTAGTTGCGCTCAAATTGATTGAGCTTTTCTGGCATTGCAAGCAACCAATTGAATCGGTTGTTGGCCCAAGGTTACAATCACCCATGATTAGTGTATTTTGATGATTACAAAACATATTAGTTATTTGTACTAATAACATTTGTTGTTTAAGTGTGTTTCAGAATTCTATTCATTCTAGAAGTCTTCTCTCACAAATACAAGGATTTGGACTCAAGTCAACTCCAATTGGGCTCAAGGAACAAGTGTTGAAGATTATATGAAGAAGCCTATTGAAGATCTTGAAGTCCCTAGAATCATTGTAAGAATAGAATGTTAAAGTTTGAGTCTTGGTTATTTGGCTCTAGGATACACACACACAAAATTTGGTTTTGATAAAATTTGGTCTTGTTTTTTTTTTTCAAAATTTGGTTTCATGCCTTAGTAGAGATTTACATGAACCTAAGTTTTATAAAATAAATATCTTGTCTATATCACGTATACATACTCCTACTAACATGTTACTCTAGTTTGTTTAAGCCTAAAACAACTTTTCAAATTTTTCCAAACTCCAAAACAGCCCAGTTTTCTGTTTCAGGCAACTTCGGTCGACCGGCCCGGTCGACCGACGATGTGTCTGGACATGCACTGTTTGTGCATGTCTGTCGGTCGACCGGACCGGTCGACCGACGGAGAGCAAATTGCTCACAGGTTTCTTCGGTCGACCGGACCGGTCGACCGGAAGAAGGAAACTGTGTTTCCTCTTTTGGGACGGTCGACCGGACCGGTCGACCGGGCGCCAACGGCTCTTTGCAGTTGTGCTGGCGGTCGACCGGACCGGTCGACCGCCAGGCCTGCAACAAGCCTAACGGCTCTTTCCTCTTTGGGCAGTTCTGAAAATCTGTCTCTTTTTCTGCTTTAACAGATTTTTTAGAGAGTTGTTGGGGAGCTTTTGCAGGTCAAATTAGGTGTAAAGAAATTGTTTTTAACCTATTTTCTAACCCTATAAATAGAGGAGAAGTCTCTCTTGCATATCACTTTGAAAAATCCTCAAGTTTGCATTGTTTTCAAAAGAGAAAAGAAAAGAGTTTAAAGCTTTCATTCCAATTCTTTTTGAGCTTGTTTTTCAGTTGTGTTTGATTACTAATATCACTCTACAACTGAAGTTTTTCTCACCACACTTCATAGAGCCAAAAATCCAATACTCATTCTATAGTGAAGTTGTAAATTGAAGTGAGAGTGTTTGTAAAAGAGTTTGAGAAATAGTGTAGTGATCTTGTTGTGATCACTTTGTTCTTGTAATCCTTTCCTTGTGGAGCAACCTCTTCGGTAGAGGTCTTTTGTACTCGGTGGAGCTCGGTGCTCGGTCTTCGGTAGACCAAATTGTAAAGGCGTCCTCGGTGGATAGTGGAAACCCTTCACGGAGGTGAAGGCGGGGAGTAGAGCGGTGGCTCGAACCTCAAAACAAATATTTGTGTTTGCGATTGCCTTTGCGTCCATTTCTTGCTTTAAATTCCTCTAACACTTTATTGCTCTTTATTACTTGCTTGGGATCTTGTATCTTCTTTGTGCTTTTAATTCAAGCTTGTAACTCTTGTGATATATTGTGTGCATCTCATTTCTCATCATCATACTTTGCTTTGATCAATCATATCTCAATACAACAAGGTTGCATTGCGCACCTCTAACCCATATCTAGGGGAATTGGGAGGAAGGAGTTCAGAACCTCGCAAGGGGTATTCGGCTCTTAGTCTTGTTTTTGAGAGATTGTTGCATCATTCATCATACTTTGTTTAAAAAGATCATTAGATTAGCAATTACACATATTCACCCCCCCTCTAGGTGTTTTTCAATTTGTATCAGAGCTTGGACTCTAGGATTTGGTTTAACAACCTTAGAGAAGATCCTAATTTGCTAATCATTTCATTCATATTCATATAGTAAAAATGGCCGATGGAATTAAGACCCCTCCTAAGTTTGATGGACTTAACTTTCCCATATGGAAAGTTAAGATGACCGTGTTTTTGCAATCTCTAGGTAGCCGAGTTGCAAAAGCCGTGACTAAGTCCTTTAGTGTACCCCCCGGTGACGAATCCACTTGGTCCGAAATAGAGACTAAGGAATTCGATGCCAATGCCAAAGCTCATTATGCACTCCTACAAGCCCTAAATGATGATGACATAGC
Organism: Agave tequilana; assembly: GCA_038442645.1. NCBI lineage: Eukaryota > Viridiplantae > Streptophyta > Magnoliopsida > Asparagales > Asparagaceae > Agave > Agave tequilana. The sequence continues at coordinate 92,232 of JAVJIF010001506.1, forward strand.
TAGGGTTATCCATTGCAAATCCGCATATGAGATTTGGTCACACTTGATAGTCACACATGAGGGGACCTCACAAGTAAAGAAGGCTAAGATTGACCTTCTTCGGTCCCAATATGAAACATTTAGCATGCAAGATAATGAAACCATAGATGATATGGTTACAAGATTTACCAAGATTACTAATGGACTCTCTTCTTTAGGTGAAGATATCAACAATGATCAAAGAGTAAGGAAGATCATCCGGGCTCTTCCTCCTTCATGGGAAGTTAAAGCAACAACCTTGAAGGAACTCAACGACAATGAAGAGATGGAGCTTATAGGTCTCATTGGGAACCTTAAAACCCATGAGATGGAAAGGAAAGCAAGGGAGGACATGGCTCTTACCAAGAAGAAGACTATTGCCTTCAAGTGTCAATCATCACACTCCGACGAAGATGATGAAGAAGAAGATGACGAAGAGCTCTCACTTCTAGTCAAAAATGTTCGGAGGATGTACAACAAGTCGAAGTTCCAAGGTAGAAGGAGATGGCAAGGAGGCAAAGAAGAAAGAAAGATCATATGCTTCAATTGCCAAAGACCGGGACACATTGTTGCGGAGTGTCCGGACAAAGCTAAGCCCTCCACTTCAAAGAAGCCTTACAAGAAGAAGGCTATGAAGGCAACTTGGGATTCGGAGACCGAATCCGAAGAAGAGATCGACACCGCCAACATGTGCTTCATGGCAAATGAAAGCACAAGCAAGGTAACCTCTTCCACCCCTCTTGATAATGAACTCTCCATGGATGAACTAGGAGAAGCTTTTGTTGAGTTGTCACAAAACTATGATTTCTTAAAGAAAAAGTATTTAAAAATGAAAAAGGAAAATGAATCTTTAAGTCTTCAAGTTTTTACTCTTACAAAGGAAAAAGATGATTTGGGTTCCATTTTGGCCACTACCAAAAATGATTTTGAAAAATATAAGATTTCTTGCAAAGGTAAGGCCCCACTAATTGATTCAAATGAAGTATCCATGCTTAAGGAAAGATTAGACTCATTAAGTGTTGTTTTGAAAAATTGTGAATTTAACAAGAAGAAAATTGAGGCTATGTTTCCTAAGAAACAAGCCCCAAAGAAAAATGCTCATGCTCATGTTCATGTTCATGCTACACAACCTAAACAACATGGCAAAACCCCAAAACATGCTCACACTACATATACACATCATGCATTCATGTATGGTAGAGTGTTCTCATGTTCACATTGTGGACGGAAAGGGCACTTAGCCAATTTTTGCTATGATAGATTAAATGTATCACGTCATAATGTTTGGGTTCGAGGCACTAACTTTCAAGGACCCAAGAAAGTTTGGGTACCAAAATCAACAATTATGTTAAATGATGTAGGTACTTTCCAAAGCCCAACGACGTAGAGGATTGTGATATCTTGATAGCGGTTGCTCAAGGCACATGACTTGGGACATCAACAACTTTGCAACCCTATCAAGATATCATGAAGGTGGCACCGTCACCTTCGGAGATGACGCCAAGGGTAAAATCATCGGTATTGGTAATGTAAAACTTGGCACCTCTCCTTTAATTGAAAATGTAGTTTTAGTTGATGGCCTCAAGCATAATCTCTTGAGTGTTAGTCAACTTTGTGATAAAGGTTTTGATGTTGTTTTTGATAATGTTACTTGTAAAGTAATTGATAGAACTTCCAATGTTTGTGTATTTTCCGGTTTTCGTGAAAGTAATGTTTATATGATTGATATGTTGAATATGTCTTGTAATATTACTTGTTTGAAAGCCCTCGATGATGACTCTTGGTTGTGGCATAGGAGATTAGGCCATATTTCTTTTGACCATATTTCTAGATTAAATACAAAGGAAATGGTGAAAGGTATTCCTTCCTTAAATTTTGAAAAGGACCGAGTTTGTGACGCATGTCAATTTGGGAAACAAACTAAGTCTTCTTTCAAGTCAATTAAGGATATCATGACATCACGTCCTTTGGAGTTAATCCATATGGATCTTTTTGGCCCTACACAAACCAAAAGTCTAAGTGGGAATAGATTTGCTTATGTTTTGGTTGATGACTTTTCAAGGTTTACTTGGGTTTTCTTTCTTGAACATAAAAGCCAAGCATTTTCTTATTTTCAAATTTTTAAGAAAAGAGTTGAAAAAGAAAAAGATGTTTCAATAGTAAGAATAAGAAGTGATAGAGGAGGTGAATTCATTAACCAACCCTTTACCACTTTTTGTGATGAACATGGAATAAAGCATGAACTTTCTTGTCCTAGAACTCCACAACAAAATGGAGTAGTTGAACGGAAAAATAGAACATTACAAGAGATGGCTAGGACAATGCTAAGTGAATATGGTCTACCACATTATTTGTGGGCCGAGGCCGTTAATACATCATGCTATATATCAAATCGTGTTTTCTTGTGTAAAAATACTACTAAAACTTCTTTTGAAATGTATTTTTCTAGAAAACCTAATGTTTCCTATTTTAAAGTTTTTGGATGCAAATGTTTTGTTTTAAATACAAAAGATAATTTAGGAAAGTTTGATGCTAGATCTTATAAGGCTATTTTTGTAGGTTACTCAAACACTAGTAAAGCTTATAGAGTTTTCATTAGATCATCATTGACTATTGAAGAGTCTATTCATGTTAAGTTTGAGGAATCTAACAAGTTTGTTAAGAATGTTGTAGAAATAGATGCATTGAATGAAGGCTTGGAGAAAGTGACCTTGGAGGATACAACTACTATGGGAGACAAGCCAAAGGATGATGACGGAAGTGAAGCTAAAGAAGAAGAGGCTCAAGGAAACAAAGACCAAATAAATGGAGATGAGCCCACTCAACAACTTCCAAAGGCTTGGAGATACAATCCACATCATCCCGAGGACCTCGTCATAGGTGAAGTATCAAAAGGGGTAACTACTCGCTCTAGACTTCATGACTATTGTGGTAACTATGCATTCATTTCTCATATAGAACCCAAAAATGTCCTCGAAGCCGAGGCCGATTCATATTGGTTGCTAGCCATGCAAGAGGAGCTCAATCAATTTGAGCGCAACCAAGTTTGGCACCTTGTTCCTAGGCCCCACGATAGACCAACAATTGGTACTAAGTGGATCTTTAAGAACAAGTTGGATGAATCGGGTAATGTAGTTAGAAACAAGGCTAGGTTAGTTGCCCAAGGTTACACTCAAATCGAAGGGATCGATTTTGAAGAAACCTTTGCACCCGTAGCACGGCTTGAAGCCATACGGATGACACTAGCATTTGCCTCATATAAAGATTTCAAATTATTTAAAATGGATGTTAAAAGTGCTTTTCTAAATGGATTTATTGAAGAGGAGGTGTATGTTGAACAACCCCCGGGTTTGTTGATCCTACACATTCGGATTTTGTTTTTAAATTAGACAAAGCTCTTTATGGTTTAAAACAAGCCCCTAGGGCTTGGTATGAAAGACTTTCTTCATTTTTGATTTCAAATGGTTTTAAGAAAGGTAAAATTGACACAACTTTGTTTACAAAACATGTAGAAAAGGATATTCTTATTGTGCAAATCTATGTGGATGATATTATTTTTGGTTCTACTAATGAATCTCTTTGCAAAGCTTTTGAGTCATGCATGAAGGATGAATTCGAAATGTCTATAATGGGGGAGCTCAACTATTTCCTTGGACTCCAAATCAAGCAAAGGAAGGATGGGATCTTCATCAATCAAGCCAAGTACACAAAGGAACTAATCAAAAGGTTTGGGCTTGAAGAATCTAAAGAAAGCAAAACTCCCATGGCAACAACTACAAAGCTTGACAAGGATGAACAAGGTAAAAGTGTAAACATTAAACTTTATAGAAGCATGATAGGTAGTTTATTGTATTTGACGGCTAGTAGGCCGGATATCATGTTTTCCGTTTGTCTTTGTGCACGTTTTCAATCTTGTCCTAAAGAGTCTCACATAATTGCGGTTAAACGCATAATTAGATACCTTAAGGGCACTATTGAAATGGGTTTGTGGTATCCGAAAACCGGCCAATTTTCTATGACTAGCTTTTCGGATGCCGACTATGCGGGTTGTAGGGTAGATAGGAAGAGCACAAGTGGAACATGTCAATTCTTAGGTAATTGTCTTGTATCTTGGTCTTCCAAAAAGCAAAATTCGGTAGCCCTATCAACCGCCGAGGCGGAGTATGTTGCGGCTGGAGCTTGTTGTGCACAAGTTCTTTGGATGAAACATACTCTCCTCGACTATGATTTACACTTTGATCATGTTAAAATATTTTGTGATAATACTAGTACTATTCACATGACAAAGAATGCAAATCAACATAGTAAAACCAAACACATTGACATTAGGTATCACTTTCTTAGAGATCACTATGAGAAAGGTGATATTGTTATTGAATATGTTTCTACCGATTTTCAACTTGCCGATATTTTTACTAAACCTTTAGACTATGCTAGATTTTCATTTATTTGTGGTGAGTTGAATGTTTGTATTATGGATTCTTAAAATTAAATTTTCAATTGTTTTGTTTTAACCCTTTTTGATGTATGACAAAAAGGGGGAGAATAAGTTTGTTGATATTTAAGTTTGATACTATTTGAGTTTCATTTCATGAAGAAAAAGGAAGTTTGTGTTTATTTGAGTTTTTGGACAAAAACTATTGTGTTTGTTAAATGCTTTATGTATGCTTACATAGCTTTTCATATTCATGATAAATACATAGCATTATTTGAGGGGGAGTTTTCCAAACTCCTCTTCCATGTTTATTTAAATAACCTATATGTTTTGTCATCATCAAAAAGGGGGAGATTGTTGGCCCAAGGTTACAATCACCCATGATTAGTGTATTTTGATGATTACAAAACATATTAGTTATTTGTACTAATAACATTTGTTGTTTAAGTGTGTTTCAGATTTCTATTCATTCTAGAAGTCTTCTCTCACAAATACAAGGATTTGGACTCAAGTCAACTCCAATTGGGCTCAAGGAACAAGTGTTGAAGATTATATGAAGAAGCCTATTGAAGATCTTGAAGTCCCTAGAATCATTGTAAGAATAGAATGTTAAAGTTTGAGTCTTGGTTATTTGGCTCTAGGATACACACACACAAAATTTGGTTTTGATAAAATTTGGTCTTGTTTTTTTTTTTTCAAAATTTGGTTTCATGCCTTAGTAGAGATTTACATGAACCTAAGTTTTATAAAATAAATATCTTTTCTATATCATGTATACATACTCCTACTAACATGTTACTCTAGTTTGTTTAAGCCTAAAACAACTTTTCAAATTTTTCCAAACTCCAAAACAGCCCAGTTTTCTGTTTCAGGCAACTTCGGTCGACCGGCCCGGTCGACCGGCGATGTGTCTGGACATGCACTGTTTGTGCATGTCTGTCGGTCGACCGGACCGGTCGACCGACGGAGAGCAAATTGCTCACAGGTTTCTTCGGTCGACCGGACCGGTCGACCGGAAGAAGGAAACTGTGTTTCCTCTTTTGGGACGGTCGACCGGACCGGTCGACCGGGCGCCAACGGCTCTTTGCAGCTGTGCTGGCGGTCGACCGGACCGGTCGACCGCCAGGCCTGCAACAAGCCTAACGGCTCTTTCCTCTTTGGGCAGTTCTGAAAATCTGTCTCTTTTTCTGCTTTAACAGATTTTTTAGAGAGTTGTTGGGGAGCTTTTGCAGGTCAAATTAGGTGTAAAGAAATTGTTTTTAACCTATTTTCTAACCCTATAAATAGAGGAGAAGTCTCTCTTGCATATCACTTTGAAAAATCCTCAAGTTTGCATTGTTTTCAAAAGAGAAAAGAAAAGAGTTTAAAGCTTTCATTCAAATTCTTTTTGAGCTTGTTTTTCAGTTGTGTTTGATTACTAATATCACTCTACAACTGAAGTTTTTCTCACCACACTTCATAGAGCCAAAAATCCAATACTCATTCTATAGTGAAGTTGTAAATTGAAGTGAGAGTGTTTGTAAAAGAGTTTGAGAAATAGTGTAGTGATCTTGTTGTGATCACTTTGTTCTTGTAATCCTTTCCTTGTGGAGAAACCTCTTCGGTAGAGGTCTTTTGTACTCGGTGGAGCTCGGTGCTCGGTCTTCGGTAGACCAAATTGTAAAGGCGTCCTCGGTGGATAGTGGAAACCCTTCACGGAGGTGAAGGCGGGGAGTAGAGCGGTGGCTCGAGCCTCGAAACAAATATTTGTGTTTGCGATTGCCTTTGCGTCCATTTCTTACTTTAAATTTCTCTAACACTTTATTGCTCTTTATTACTTGCTTGGGATCTTGTATCTTCTTTGTGCTTTTAATTCAAGCTTGTAACTCTTGTGATATATTGTGTGCATCTCATTTCTCATCATCATACTTTGCTTTGATCAATCATATCTCAATACAACAAGGTTGCATTGCGCACCTCTAACCCATATCTAGGGGAATTGGGAGGAAGGAGTTCAGAACCTCGCAAGGGGTATTCGGCTCTTAGTCTTATTTTTGAGAGATTGTTGCATCATTCATCATACTTTGTTTAAAAAGATCATTAGATTAGCAATTACACCTATTCACCCCCCCTCTAGGTGTTTTTCATCGGCCTCGGCTTTGAGGATGTTTTTGAGCTCAATATGTGAAATAAAAGCAAAATGCTCACATAAATTATGGAATTTGGATCGAGTAGTTACCCTCTTGGATACATCACCTACGATGAGGTCCTTGGGATGATTTGAAGCAAATCTCCAATCCTTTGGAAGTAGTTGTGTTGGCTCCACTTTAACCTCTTGAACTTCACCTTGTACATCAACCTTTGGCTTTTCTTCTTCTATAGGTAAGTCCTTCAAAGTTATCTTTGCCATGTATTCACCTAAGGAATCAATCTCTACATTCTTCATAGAAGCATTAGATTCCTCAAACTTGACATGTATAGATTCTTCAATAGTCAATGTAGATCCATTGAAGGCTCTATAGGCTTTACTAGTATTTAAATACCCAACAAATATTGCTTCATAAGATTTGGCATCAAATTTTTCTAAATTGTCTTTAGTATTTAAAACAAAACATTTACAACCAAAAACTTTAAAGTAAGAAACATTAGGTTTTCTCAAATAGTAAATTTCGAATGAAGTTTTAGAAGTATTTTTATAAAAATAAATTATATTTGAGATGTCACATTATGTGTTTACGGCCTCGGCCCATAAGCCCGTATTCATTTATCATTATCCTAGACATTTCTTGAAGAGTACGATTCTTCCTTTCAACGATTTCATTTTGTTGTGGAGTTTTAGGACATGATAGTTCATGTTTGATTCCATGTTCTTCACAATAGGTGATAAAGGAGAAGTTAATGAATTCACCACCTCTATCACTTCTTATATGTAAAATCAGAAAATATTTTTCTTTTTCAACTCTCTTTCTAAACACTTGAAAATATGAAAAGGCTTGATCTTTGTGTTCTAACAAGAAAAACCTAAGTAAAATGAGAGAAATCATCAACCAAAATAAAGACAAAATGATTTTCACTTAGACTTTTGATTTTAGTTGGACCAAATAAATCCATGTGAATTAACTCCAAGGGTCTTGATGTTATGATATCCTTGATTGTTTTGAAAGAGGACTTGGTTTGTTTCCAAAGTTGGCACGCATCGCAAATGCGGTCCTTCTCAAATTTCAAATAAGGAATACTTTTCACCACTTTCTTATTGTTGATTATAGATAGATGGTCAAATGAAATATGGCCTAATCTCCTATGCCATAACCAAGAGTCTTCATTAAAGGCATTTAAACATGTAGCATTACATTATAAATTTGACATATCAATCATGTGCACATTATTTTCACGAAAACTGGAAAGTACACATGCATTGGTTTGTCTATCTAAAATATTGCAAGTTAAATCATCAAAAATCACTTTGAAATCTCTATGACAAAGTTGATTAATACTCAAGAGGGTATGCTTGAGACCATCAAATAAAACAATATTTTCAATTAAGGAAGATGAGCCAATTTTAATATTACCTATACCAATAATTTTCCCTTTAGAATCATCTCCGAAAGTGACGGTGCCACCTTCATGGTACCTTGATAGTGTTGCAAAATTGTTGATATTCCACGTCATATGCCTTAAGCAACCGCTATCAAGATACCACCGCTCCCTACATTTTGGATCCTTGGTGTGTACCTATATCATGTAACAAATTGGTTGATTTTAGTACCCGAATTTTCTTGGGTCCTTTAATGTTAGCATTTGAACCTAAATGTGATCATTAAAAGCATTTATTCTATCAAAATAAAATTTGGCTAAGTGACCTTTTCGGCCACAATAAGTGCATGAATAAACTCTACCATAAATAAAAGCATGATGGGAGTGTGGGGTGTGAACATGCTTGGTGCGTAGTCTGTCTAGCATGATGTCTATGTATATGTTGTGATTTAGGAGTGTGGGTATGTGTGGTATGATGAGCATTTGTAGTATGAGCATATTTCTTTGGAGTATGTTTCTTTGGAGTATGTTTCTTAGGAAATATTGCTTCCAACCTAGCTTTGTCAAACTCACATTTTTTTAACACATCTCCTAAAGAGTTAATTTTATCTTTTAAAATAGAAATCTCAATTAATGAAAATTTTGCTTTACATGAAATTTTATATGCATCAAAATCTTTTTGTGTGGATATGAGTGTGGATAAATCATCTTTTTCTTTTGAAAGTATAACAATTTTTTTATGAAGAGTTTCATTTTCCTTTTTCAATTTTAAATACTTCTTTTTAAGGAAATCATAGTTGTTAGACAACTCTTCAAAAGCCTCTCCTAATTCATCCATTGTTAATTCATTTTCATCAAGTGAGGGATCAAATCTTACCTTGGGTGTGTTATCATTAGCCATGAAACACACGTGTGCCGTATCCACTTCTTCATCGGTTTCACTCTCCGAGTCCTAAGTGGCTTTGAGAGCCTTCTTTTTGTAGCGCTTCTTAGAGGTTGAAGGTTGCTCTTGGTCTCCAAACAATCCACAACCATGTGGCCCGGCTTCCGGCAATTGAAGCATATGAACTTCTTGTCTTCTTTTTTTGCCACCTTCTTCTATTATTAATTTGGCCTTGTTGTACATCCTCCTTATATTTTTCACTAGGAGGAAGAATTCTTCATCATCCTCTTCTTCATCATCATCGTCGGAGATGGTGGGAATGGATTTGAAAGCGATCACTTTCTTCTTTTATGGTGCCATCTCTTCCCTTGCCTTTCTCTCCAATTCATAGGTCTTAAGGTTTCCTATAAGACGATGAGCTCCATCTCTTCTTTGTCATTTAGCTTCTTTAATGTAGTAGCCTTGACTTCCCATGAGGGTGGAAGTGTTGGCCCAAAGGCCATTTGCCCTTAGTTTTGATGATAACAAATCATATGTAGTTAGGTATTAACAAAAGTGTTTAATTAAGTTTCAGGAAAAATCTTATGTTGCATTTCGGCTCCAACACAAGACTCACACATTTGGAAGCCAAGAAGATTTAGATCCCAGAGCCTAGCACACTAGAAGAGCTCAAGGATCAAGCATATCAAGAAGACTGTTTCAAAATTTGTATCTTTACCGTTTTCCATTTTAGTTAGGATTTATAGATATTTGTCAAAACCAAGATGAAAGAAGTTGATAGCTTTTGGGATTGTCACACACACATTTCTTAATCCTTAGTGTTTTCTAAACAAAATTTTATTACCTGATTTCTTACTGAGTTTCAGAAAAACCAAGTTTCTAAAAATCAGGTTTCGAAAAAACAAGTTTTGGAAAAACCAGTTTTTGTTTTTTGGAAAAGATTTTTATCAAAATATAGTTCTAAATTATTTGGTGTTGATCTATGATCACACTCTACTTTGTCAAAGCCCTAGAACTCTATTTTGTATCTGCATATCAAAAGAAATTTTATTGGAAAAATTTTGACTTCAAAATATATTCAAAAACCTTTCTTTTGCCCTTAGCCGGTCGACCGGCCGGTCGACTGCTGGCAGAGCTAAACTGCTCTGTCGGTCGACTGGGAGGTTAACCGACGTGTACTAACATTTCGGTCGACCGACCGGTCGACCGAAAGCAAGAGCAGTGCTCTCTGTTTTTTCCGGTCGACCGGGCCGTTCGACCGACAGAGAGTTTTTACTCTCTGTTGGGATTTACGGTCGACCGTCCGATCAACCGCTTTACCAACGGTCGAAAATCCGACCATTAGCGGTCGACCGCCTGGTCGACCGGCAGTAGAAAACTCTGCTGAGTTGGCTCTCAACAGGCAGATTCCATTTTGTCTTTTGTTGGGTCTTCTCCCAACGGATCTATTGAGTTTTCCAACCTCATTTTCATCCCCTATAAATAGGGGGAGTATGAAACAACTCAATAACAAGATTTACAAGCCTCATATCAAAGTTTTTCAAAGTTTAGCCTCTTTGCCAAAGATTTTCTCTTGAGTCAACTATTTTCAAATTTTGGTGTTTTTGCTTGAGCCATTTCCTCTACTTCTCTACTTGTTATTTGCACTATACAATCCAAAGTGTTTCACTTCCTCATCTTGGTTGTAGGATTGTGCTTGTGAGCTATCTTTGTGGTCAAGTGTTGATCACCGTTTTCTTCGATTGAGAAGTTGTAGAGGCTGCGGCCTCGAGCGAGCTAGTGAGCTCCTAGTTGGTGTTGCGGCACCGTGAGAGAGGACAAGTGTGTCCGAAGAGTTCTAGTGAGAACTTGTAATCGGTTACGATCCGGTGGGATCGCTCATAGTGGAAATGCTTCATCGTGTTGAAGGCGGGGACGTAGAGCAAAAGCTTGAATCTCGAAACATATTCTTGTGTTTGCGATTGTCCACTATCTCTCTAAACTCTACTCTCTATCTTTACTTGCATTTACATTGCTTACTCTTTTGCAAGATCTATCTAATTGTTATTGCTTATTGCTAATTTGTTTTTAATTTCGCATTATTATCCATTAAGTATAGCCATCACCTATTCACCCCCCTCTAGGTGATTTTCAATTGGTATCAGAGCCTAACCCTAGCATTTGGTTTAACCACCTTAGGGAGATCCTCTTTATTTGGCTATATTTATTTGTTGCATTTTTATTTTTTTGTGCACTAAACTTGTTTTCATGGCATCACTTGACTTCTCTAGCATCAAATCCCCACCCAAATTTGATGGGTTGAACTTCCCCATTTGGATGGTCAAAATGAACCTATTCCTAAAGTCCCTAAGAGTTAGAGTTGCCAAATCCAATACCAAAGAATTTGTTGAACCTCACGATGACGAGAGTACATGGTCCGAAGCAACCGCCAAGGATTATGTGGCCAATGCTAGAGCCTAATATGCACTTACACAAGCATTAAATGAAGATGATCTTTCTCGTGTAATTGATTGCAAATCCGCTTATGAAGTTTAGAATGTTCTTATTATTACTCATGAGGGGACGTCGCAAGTCAAGAGATCCAAAATTGACTTGCTCCGTTCTCAATATGAGAATTTTTACATGCTTGAAAATGAAAGTATAGATGAAATGCTTACTTATTTCACCAAGATTACTAATGCATTATCCTCTTTAGGTGACAAGATTGACAATGACCAAAAGATCTGAAAGATCATTAGAGCTCTTCCCAAATCTTAGGAAGTCAAGGCAACTACACTCAAGGAGCTAAACGATAGGGAGGAGATGGACTTCTCCGGCTTCATCGGTAATCTCAAAACCCATGAGATGGAGATGAAGGTGAGAGAAGAAAGGGAGGCACCAAAGAAGAAAGTAATAGCTTTCAAGGCGACTCCATCCTCCTTTGATGAAGAAGAGTCATCGGAAGACTACGATGAGGACTTTACCATGCTCATTAGAAAAGTGGGCAAGATGTTCTACAAGAAAGGTAGACAAAGCAACTTCCGAAGAGGAAGACCTCAAGGAAGACTTGAAAAGAAAAGGGAGGAAATGGGTCCGTGCTTCCATTGCAAAAGAACAGGACATCTAATTGCAGATTGCTCCTCTCTACAAGTTACTACCTCTAAGAACGTGCAAAAGAAGAAGAAGGCGATGGTGGCCACGTGGGATGATTCAGAGACAGAATCCAAAGAGGAGATCGACACCGCACACATGTGCTTCATGGCACATGGTGATGAAGCTTCTAAGGTAAACCTAGAAAACTCTTTAGAAGATGAGGATTTGACTATGGATGAATTAGCTCAATTTTTGAAGAATTACAAAATAGATATGAAATTTTCCTTGCTCAAAATAAAAAGTTAAAAAAGGAAAATGATTTATTAAAGAATAAATTTGTGATTGTTTTGAATGAGAAAAATGATTTGTCAAAATCTTTTGAGAAAATGAAAATAGATTTTGAAAAATATAAAACTACTTATAAGGGTAAAAGTCCAATTATTTCTTGTAATAAAAATGAATTTTTTAAAATTCAAAAACGCATTGAGGTTTTAGATACTACTTTGAAAAAGTGTGCATTTGACATGACTAAATTTGCATCTATGTTTCCTAAGAGAAAAACATAAGGAAACACACTCCTCAGCATCACACACACATGCACACTCACATCAACACAAGCATGCATTCATGTATGAAAAAATATATACTTGTGCACATTGTGGTCGCAAAGGCCATTTAGCAAAATTTTGTTATGCAAAATTAAAAATGACTAATAAGAATGTTTGGGTTCAAGAAAATACTAACCCCATAGGACCCAAAAAGATTTGGGTACCAAAGGACAAGCCAAACTTAATTGATACAGGTGGTCGTCCTCCTCCAAGACTTAGGAGGAGATGGTGCCCGGGTGGTGGATGCATCAAAGCTTAACGAACAAATCGTCACTTGCATCGCTATCAAAGAGGCACCTATTTTGGAGATTGCCCGTGGTTTGATAACTTCTCCACTTTAGTATTTTATTTCTAGCTAGATCTATACATGCATGGGATTTGCTCGTTTCATTTTTGTGATAACATGCTTTATTTATATAGACTTGCATGCCCTTATTTTTGTGTATCTTGACTATAGTTGAGGTTGTGTATTTAGTTTGCTTTTATTTATGTACTAGCCATATTTTTGTTTGTCCATGTATCAAGATTTTTTTTGGTAATAAATGTTTTTATAAGTATATTGTCAAATATGAAAATTTATTTAACCAAAATTAAGCAAATAAATAGAGATAGCAATTGCGCGTCTCAACTCTTATCTAGAGGAATGCCGAGGAGAAGTTCAGAACCCTTAAAGGGGTATTCGGCTTCAATATCTCAAATTTATTGCTTAATTATTAAAATATAAAAAAAATTGTTAATATTAATAAAATAAAATAAAAATGAAAATTTATTTTATGTGTTTTTTATGCCTATTAAAATTTTCCCAATGCTTTCATGTGTTATATGTAAATATATATTAGTCGCAAATTTCCTTTTAAAAAAAAGAAAATTAACATTTAAACAAAATAGTTATATTGTGTTTGGGGGTGTTCCGGTCGACCGACCAATCGACCGAGTTAGCCTGTCATAGGCCCGATCGACCGGGCTGTCGACCGATATAACCTGGAATAAAAAAAATCTTTCAGCTGAAGCCGGTCGACCGGGCGGTCGACCGACTGAAACCGAGATTGCTCTCGGTTTGCGCCGGTCCACAGGGCGGTCGACCGGGAGTCGGGTAACCTGTCTTTCACTCGTTTGCATATAAAGCCCTAAAAACTAAATACCTCACTCTCATCTCTCTCAACCGGTTCTCCTTCTTCCCCCTTTCAATTTTCGTCCTCCCAAACTCAATCCAACACACTAAAACTCCTTCCAATCCAAAATTTCCTCTACAAAATTTGTGGAAATCGTTCTCAGGCTCCAGATCTACAGTTTTTGGGGATTTCTCTTGGATCTTGAGGTATAACTAAAACTTCTCCTTTATCTCTTCAATTTTCCTTATTAATCTTGTTTATCCATCTTTAGCTCGTGCTTTTATCCAGTTTAATCCATCATCATGTCCAAACGATCCCGATCTGAGAAGGGAAAACCCCTGAATCATCATCCAGCCCCTTTATCTCTCAAAATGCATCTCATAGATATATTATAATCCACAATAAACATGTCATCTCTGGTAGGACTGTGGTGCTCAGTGATTTTGAGCACCTTAATCTTGCAAATATCTTGAGTACTAGTTCACTTGAAAATTTTGTCACAATCAAAGAATCGGTTTATCCTGAACTAGTCCATTATTTTTACTCTAACCTATCCCTTCAACATGGTCATATCCAGTCTAGAGTCATGGGCAAGGATATAAATATTTCTCTTGAAAAATTTGCAAATCTCCTACACCTCTCCTGTGAGGGGTAGATGTTTATAATGTAGATCTTCATGAATTTACTTATCCTTGAAAAAACACCTAGAGGGGGGGGTGAATAGGTGTAAGTGCTAATCTAATAAATTAAATGCAAACTAAGTGCGCTAAGTGCGGAAGCTAATGCAAATTATGCACAAACTAATACAATACAACAAGTGTAGCCGAATTCCCCTTGCGAGGCTCTGGACTAACTCCTCTTGATTCCCCTTGAAATGGGTTGAGGCGCTATGTGAAGCTCTTGTTGGATGAGTACAAGTTAGGCACACACACACAAGCAATCCAAGCAATATGAAATATGTGCACACACAATCAAGCCAAGCAATCAAAGATATAGCAATATGAAATAATGCAAGGCAACACAAGCAATATGATAAGATGATATGAAGTATGATGCTTTGCACAATATAAATGAGAGAGAGAGAGAAATTGGATCAAACGCTAACACAAAGATTTGTTTCGAGGTTCGAGTACCCAACTATACATCCCCGCCTACACCACCGTGTAGGATTTCCACTATCTCAACTCCCACCGAGGGAACCTCTACCAAAGAGGATTTCTTACAACTCTAGGAGTACCAAACTCCTCTCTCAACAACAACCTCCTCACAACCGAGGGGTTAGGCCCGTAGCCAATACAACAACAACCACCTCTACCGAAGAGGTTTACAACCAAACTCAATCACCTCTACCGAAGAGGGATCCAAACCAACAACCCAATACAACAATCTCCACCTCTACCAAAGAGGGAGCAACTCAAGAAATCAAGGGTTTACAACAAGTGGTATATTTCAACCACAAACCTCTTTCCTTTTTCTTTTTCCACAAAAACAAGATCCTAAAAGTTTAGGATAGAAGATAGCTCAAGTGTGGAAACAAGTGTTTTTGAAAACAAGCAACAAAGAAAAATCTTTGGGAAAATACTTGCAATATGATAGAATTGAAGATCTAAGCAAAAATCCCAAAAACCTATTTTCTTTGATTTTTCAAAAACCCAAAACAAATAAAGATGAGAAGTTTTTGCACTTAAAACTCTTTTGAAAACTCTTTTAAACACCTCAGAAAACTGGAAATTTTTCTCTTAGAAAACTTGGCAAAAATCCCCAAAGAGATGGAGTTTATATAGGCCAAACAGAAAACTAGCCGTTAGAGCTGAGCTGGCAGCTCTGACAGGCGTCGGTCGACCGGCCCGGTCGACCGCCAACGGTCAGAAAAGTGACCGTTGGGCACTAGCGGTCGACCGGTCCGGTCAACCGACTACAATGTGTAGCCAGCGTGCACGTCTGTGCACATCGGTCGACCGACCCGGTCGACCGGCCACTTGGTGCGGTCGACCGGTCCGGTCGACCGAACTGGCCTGGCAGGCACAGTGCAGAACTGCACAGATACGGGATTTGAAAATAGGTCTTTTCACTCAATAAAAATCCCATAAATTCACAGTAAATCCACTAAATAGTTTTAATCACAATAAAAACTGTTTTTCTAAAAATATGTTTTTCTAAAACATGTTTTTCCATAACTTCACAAAATACAAAAACAAGATTTTTGAACTTATTAAAGCATAGTGTGTATGGATATGATCCACTACACAATCATAATGAAATATCTATGTTTTTGATATCTAGCATATAACAAGGTTTTGGTTTAAAGGATATGCATGATAGAAATACCAAAAACCAACTCTTGTATTTTTATCATAAACAAAACTTGTATTTTATCATACTAGATTTTTCCAAAACATGAATAGGATAGTCAAAATAAGTTTGTCTATAAGTTAAGCATGTATGTATAAATAGAAAACATCTACTATACATATAAATCTTGAAAACTTGTTTTGATCAAACTATTCATGGAAACCAAATATCAAAACATAAAACGTGTGTGTTTGTGCACTTGAGCATATCAACTATACTAAGCTTTACAAATGGATCTAAAACTCATAATCTAAACTAGGATACCTAAGTCTTCTTGACGATCTTCATCTCCAAGTAGACTCGGTCCAAACTCTGTGATTCTCCAAGTGCAAAGGTATGATCTTTAAGCTTTGGCACCGGAATCATCATGAATAGCTTCTAATCATCTTGTTGAAGCTAATCACCAACTAATATCCTGTTAATGATCTGAAACTTAGAAACACAAGAATATTAGTAAACATAACTACATGAGTGTTGATCATCATCAAAACTAGAGTGGAAGGCCATTGGGACAACAATCTCCCCCTTTTTGATGATGACAAAACTCATGGAGTTATATATGCATGGATTAAAGATAAGCTTCAAAGAAGCTCCCCCTTAACTCATGCATAGGGATAAACAATAAATATATGCAATGAATATTAAACATGAAACATGCATATGCATAAACAATAAATGGTTCTAGATATCAAATGGAATATTCAAAACAAAATAAGCTCTAGATGTCAATTACAAAGCAAACTCTATATATCAATTAAACTTAATATTCTTGAGATTAAAACATAATACATGCATATAAAACATAAATACTTCTCCCCCTTTTTGTCAATCATCAACAAAGGGGTAAACAATCAAAACCATAGATAAAATGAGGGGTAAAAATCTTTCTCCCCTTTTTGTCAATCAAAATAATACAAACAATGTTCTCCCCCTTTTTGTAAAAAAAAATCAATAAGGGGTGACTACAAACATGATATCAATTAAAAAATATGTCAATGAAGCATCTTGATACCAATAAACAAGAATCAATATATGTTATATGCTATATACATTCATGAAGAGGAAGACGCTAAGTTAGCTTCCCTACACATATGCATTACATGAAGAAAGGATGACAAGCCCCAATTCACATAACACATATTATGTAATGCATAAGAGGAGATGTGAAGCTCCCCCTACACACGTATATCATATAAAGAAGAGTTGTCAAGCTCCTCAATTTATAATATACTCAACATGAATCTATATGTAAGAGAGATGTTAAGCTCTCCTTGCATATAGGAAATACAAATCAAAACTTTGAATATTTTCTTTAAACAACATTTTGAGATACCAATTGTAATTAAACATAACAAATTTTGAATGTCTAAACACAAATTTTGATACCAATTGTAAGAATATATTTCATTTTGAAAACATATAATTTGATGTTGATATCATATGTTTAAAATAACAACTTTTAATCATAAAGAGTGGGAGTACAAATACCAATTGAAATACAAAATCAAATTTTCTCCCCCTTTATGAAAAACAAACTAAAGACATGCATAGTCTTGATAACAATTTAAAAGTAATCAATTTAAACAAAATTGAAACTCAAGTACTAGCATAAACACAAACATATATATGTATGAAAGATAGATACCAATAGAAATTGATATACTTGGAATTTAAAGCATACATACATACAAAACATATATGAGTATACAAGAAGATCAAAATGATACCAATTGAAAGAGTTCAATGATACCAATTGACATAACAATAAGTTCAAGTGTATACATCATATTATCTACCACCCAATCATAATTCAAGTTTTAAAGATTTTCAATTTAGGGCATACATGAACATGATCTCCCATCCTACCGCCCTTGGATGGTAGGGGTTTTCAAAAATAGATTTGAAAATATAGCTTAGTTTTAAAATCACTATCAAATTTGAAGAACATCGCAACTAGTTAAATGGAAAACTTGTTAACTATTACGAAATCCTTCAAGCAAGGAATAAAACAAAAATGAAATTCACATGATAATCATCACTCTAACCAATAAAGCATAACTCATGAGAAACAAAACATGAGCAATAGACATGAGTGTACAAATAATATGTGAAGATCATAATCATGAAAAATATTTCATTAAGCTCAATTATTCCTTAAAACATAATTCCATCAAAAACATGAAAAATCATATAAAACTACTTACTTAATCTTCAAGGCATATGTATGTCTAATACAAGCTAAAATATACATACATATCCAAAACTCAACGAGTCCACTAAATGTATATTCATGAAGGCACGTGGCTCAAAAGATGTATATGTATAAGATTAGTTTGAACTAGATAGACATATACATGAAGTTAAACATAAATACATGAAACATGAAAAACTAAATTTTCATCTAAAAACCAATTTCATTTCAAGGTATATGTATGAATTGTCAATACACTAATTATACATACATATCCCTAAACACAATTGAGTCCATATATATATATTTGCATGAAAGGCAAATGACTCAAGGGGTATACATGTATATCTTAAAGTTTGGCAATACAAACATATACATGAAGTGAAATAAACAATCATAAGGCAAATTCAAAAATGAGAATACAAGTTTAATATGTATGAATCATCAAAACTAGACTATACTAGCACATCTAATGGGTTCAAATAAGCATTCAATTCCAACTATATATAGATTTATTTGTAGCCCACTCTATGTACAAGTATATAACTAGTCTTAATGAAAACTAACACTTAAACATATATTCAAAACATGAAGCATCAAAAACACATATAAAAATCATCATGATAAAAGTCATCATGGAAAACTAAAACATGATTATTATGTGAATTCACATGTATTAGATTCATGATGTACATTATAGCTTAAACATAAGTGAGAACACTAAGTATGGGATCATATAAGCATGTGTGTCTCAAATACTATACATGTATGTCAAGGATCTAATAAACATGGAATGAACATACTAATCCAATGACAATAAAAACATGCTATAAACTATGAACATGAAAAGCATGTAAACAATAAATAGGAGTAAAGGATTGTTACCAAAAACGAAGAAGCAACTCTCCTTGTCTCCAAAACATGGTGGTCATCTCCACCAACCTTCCCTTGAAAGTGATGCATCCAATTTGATTTCCATGAAGTCCGGAACGCATCCACTCCAAGGTGCTAACACTCTCACGTCATGTGAGAGCCCACACCTACATCAAATAAATGAGGGGTGGTCTTTGGTACCCATACCTTCTTGTTGGGTCCATGGGGGTTAGTTCCTTCTCTAACCCAAACAAACTTCTTTGCTAAATTATCAATATTTAATCTATCAAAACAAAATTTAGCAAGGTGGCCCTTACGTCCACAATGTGTACAAGTGTACACATGAGCATACATATGGTGATGGGTGTGTCCGTGAGGAGCATGTGTATGCCGTGAAGGGTGTGCATGCATAGAAGATGGAACTTGTTTCTTTCGAATCAAGGTTTTCAATCGTGAGTGGTTCATGGCACATTTGCTCATAGTGGAGCCCAAACAATCTACTCTCTTCTTAAGCATACAAATATCATCATTAATCTTAGAAGAAGAGGTACATGCATTAGGTAGTCTAGATGATGAGGCTACACTAGCATGGCAAACATGAGCATCAATTTTATTTTGCAAAACCATATTCTTATCTAAACAAGCATTCAACTCATTTGAAATAGAAATAATTTTATTTTTCAAATCAACATTCTCTTTTAAAACAAAATCTACTTTTGAAGACAAGTTTTCATTTTTCTTCAAAAGAACATGGCAATCATTTTATTTTTCAAAAAGTTATTTTCTTTAAGTGCAAGATCAAGTTGAGATTTTAATGAATCCCTTTCATTATAGACCTCAACCTTCTCTTGCAAAACATTGGTAAGTCTAGCATGCAAACTCTTATTTTCTTGTTCAATTCCTAGACTCTTCTTTTTCAACAAATTATATTTTTCTATCAATTTTTCACAAACAATGGAAAGTTCTTCATTTAAGGCATGGGGATCAACATAATCATTTGAAGAACTAGCACAATCATTACTATCTAGTTGAGTTTCCGATTGTACCTCAAGGGAGTCATTCCCTTGGACCATGAAGCATTGTGGATCGGATTCTCCACTAGATTCCTCTTCTTGTTGGATTTGGACTTGAAGCTTGGAGGTGTTGGTGGTTGTCAATTTGTTCCACACTACAAAAGCGGAATCAAAGTTAGAAACACATAAAAGATATTCTTTAGGCAAAGTGCTTCTAATAGCCTCTAGGGCTTGTGCATTGGCCCCTATATGATTGCAATCACCAAGATAACATCTCTTGGTGGCCGCAAGGAAAACATGCAAACCTAGGGTCTTTAGGTACATGGACATCCTATACTTCCAAACATCAATGTTGGAAGGGTCAAAGCTAGGAGGGGTCATGAAGTCCATGGTAAACTATATATGAATGTGCAAACAAACAAATGCAAATGAGATTAGCAAGCAAATGGATCACTCCTAGGATGTTAAGCCTAAGTATCAGGAGCACTAGCTCTGATACCAATTGAAAAAACACCTAGAGGGGGGGTGAATAGGTGTAAGTGCTAATCTAATAAATTAAATGCAAACTAAGTGCGCTAAGTGCGGAAGCTAATGCAAATTATGCACAAACTAATACAATACAACAAGTGTAGCCGAATTCCCCTTGCGAGGCTCTGGACTAACTCCTCTTGATTCCCCTTGAAATGGGTTGAGGCGCTATGTGAAGCTCTTGTTGGATGAGTACAAGTTAGGCACACACACACACAAGCAATCCAAGCAATATGAAATATGTGCACACACAATCAAGCCAAGCAATCAAAGATATAGCAATATGAAATAATGCAAGGCAACACAAGCAATATGATAAGATGATATGAAGTATGATGCTTTGCACAATATAAATGAGAGAGAGAGAGAGAGAAATTGGATCAAACGCTAACACAAAGATTTGTTTCGAGGTTCGAGTACCCAACTCTACATCCCCGCCTACACCACCGTGTAGGATTTCCACTATCTCAACTCCCACCTAGGGAACCTCTACCAAAGAGGATTTCTTACAACTCTAGGAGTACCAAACTCCTCTCTCAACAACAACCTCCTCACAACCGAGGGGTTAGGCCGTAGCCAATACAACAACAACCACCTCTACCGAAGAGGTTTACAACCAAACTCAATCACCTCTACCGAAGAGGGATCCAAACCAACAACCCAATACAACAATCTCCACCTCTACTAAAGAGGGAGCAACTCAAGAAATCAAGGGTTTACAACAAGTGGTATATTTCAACCACAAACCTCTTTCCTTTTTCTTTTTCCACAAAAACAAGATCCTAAAAGTTTAGGATAGAAGATAGCTCAAGTGTGGAAACAAGTGTTTTTGGAAACAAGCAACAAAGAAAAATCTTTGGGAAAATACTTGCAATATGATAGAATTGAAGATCTAAGCAAAAATCCCAAAAACCTATTTTTCTTTGATTTTCCAAAAACCCAAAACAAATAAAGATGAGAAGTTTTTGCACTTAAAACTCTTTTGAAAACTCTTTTAAACACCTCAGAAAACTGGAAATTTTTCTCTTAGAAAACTTGGCAAAAATCCCCAAAGAGATGGAGTTTATATAGGCCAAACAGAAAACTAGCCGTTAGAGCTGAGCTGGCAGCTCTGACAGGCGTCGGTCGACCGGCCCGGTCGACCGCCAACGGTCAGAAAAGTGACCGTTGGGCACTAACGGTCGACCGGCCCGGTCGACCGAAACATCCTGAGAGTTGAACTCTCAACTCGGTCGACCGGTCCGGTCGACCGACTACAATGTGTAGCCAGCGTGCACGTCTGTGCACATCGGTCGACCGACCCGGTCGACCGGCCACTTGGTGCGGTCGACCGGTCCGGTCGACCGAACTGGCCTGGCAGGCACAGTGCAGAACTGCACAGATACGGGATTTGAAAATAGGTCTTTTCACTCAATAAAAATCCCATAAATTCACAGTAAATCCACTAAATAGTTTTAATCACAATAAAAACAGTTTTTCTAAAAATATGTTTTTCTAAAACTTGTTTTTCCATAACTTCACAAAATACAAAAACAAGATATTTTGAACTTATTAAAGCATAGTGTGTATGGATATGATCCACTACACAATCATAATGAAATATCTATGTTTTTGATATCTAGCATATAACAAGGTTTGGTTTAAAGGATATGCATGATAGAAATACCAAAAACCAACTCTTGTATTTTTATCATAAACAAAACTTGTATTTTATCATACTAGATTTTTCCAGAACATGAATAGGATAGTCAAAATAAGTTTGTCTATAAGTTAAGCATGTATGTATAAATAGAAAACATCTACTATACATATAAATCTTGAAAACTTGTTTTGATCAAACTATTCATGGAAACCAAATATCAAAACATAAAACGTGTGTGTTTGTGCACTTGAGCATATCAACTATACTAAGCTTTACAAATGGATCTAAAACTCATAATCTAAACTAGGATACCTAAGTCTTCTTGACGATCTTCATCTCCAAGTAGACTCGGTCCAAACTCTGTGATTCTCCAAGTGCAAAGGTATGATCTTTAAGCTTTGGCACCGGAATCATCATGAATAGCTTCTAATCATCTTGTTGAAGCTAATCACCAACTAATATCCTGTTAATGATCTGAAACTTAGAAACACAAGAATATTAGTAAACATAACTACATGAGTGTTGATCATCATCAAAACTAGAGTGGAAGGCCATTGGGCCAACAATCTCCCCCTTTTTGATGATGACAAAACTCATGGAGTTATATATGCATGGATTAAAGATAAGCTTCAAAGAAGCTCCCCCTTAACTCATGCATAGGGATAAACAATAAATATATGCAATGAATATTAAACATGAAACATGCATATGCATAAACAATAAATGGTTCTAGATATCAAATGGAATATTCAAAACAAAATAAGCTCTAGATGCCAATTACAAAGCAAACTCTATATATCAATTAAACTTAATATTCTTGAGATTAAAACATAATACATGCATATAAAACATAAATACTTCTCCCCCTTTTTGTCAATCATCAACAAAGGGGTAAACAATCAAAACCATAGATAAAATGAGGGGTAAAAATCTTTCTCCCCTTTTTGTCAATCAAAATAATACAAACAATGTTCTCCCCCTTTTTGTAAAAAAAAATCAATAAGGGGTGACTACAAACATGATATCAATTAAAAAATATGTCAATGAAGCATCTTGATACCAATAAACAAGAATCAATATATGTTATATGCTATATACATTCATGAAGAGGAAGACGCTAAGTTAGCTTCCCTACACATATGCATTACATGAAGAAAGGATGACAAGCCCCAATTCACATAACACATATTATGTAATGCATAAGAGGAGATGTGAAGCTCCCCCTACACACGTATATCATATAAAGAAGAGTTGTCAAGCTCCTCAATTTATAATATACTCAACATGAATCTATATGTAAGAGAGATGTTAAGCTCTCCTTGCATATAGGAAATACAAATCAAAACTTTGAATATTTTCTTTAAACAACATTTTGAGATACCAATTGTAATTAAACATAACAAATTTTGAATGTCTAAACACAAATTTTGATACCAATTGTAAGAATATATTTCATTTTGAAAACATATAATTTGATGTTGATATCATATGTTTAAAATAACAACTTTTAATCATAAAGAGTGGGAGTACAAATACCAATTGAAATACAAAATCAAATTTTCTCCCCCTTTATGAAAAACAAACTAAAGACATGCATAGTCTTGATAACAATTTAAAAGTAATCAATTTAAACAAAATTGAAACTCAAGTACTAGCATAAACACAAACATATATATGTATGAAAGATAGATACCAATAGAAATTGATATACTTGGAATTTAAAGCATACATACATACAAAACATATATGAGTATACAAGAAGATCAAAATGATACCAATTGAAAGAGTTCAATGATACCAATTGACATAACAATAAGTTCAAGTGTATACATCATATTATCTACCACCCAATCATAATTCAAGTTTTAAAGATTTTCAATTTAGGGCATACATGAACATGATCTCCCATCCTACCGCCCTTGGATGGTAGGGGTTTTCAAAAATAGATTTGAAAATATAGCTTAGTTTTAAAATCACTATCAAATTTGAAGAACATCGCAACTAGTTAAATGGAAAACTTGTTAACTAGTACGAAATCCTTCAAGCAAGGAATAAAACAAAAATGAAATTCACATGATAATCATCACTCTAACCAATAAAGCATAACTCATGAGAAACAAAACATGAGCAATAGACATGAGTGTACAAATAATATGTGAAGATCATAATCATGAAAAATATTTCATTAAGCTCAATTATTCCTTAAAACATAATTCCATCAAAAACATGAAAAATCATATAAAACTACTTACTTAATCTTCAAGGCATATGTATGTCTAATACAAGCTAAAATATACATACATATCCAAAACTCAACGAGTCCACTAAATGTATATTCATGAAGGCACGTGGCTCAAAAGATGTATATGTATAAGATTAGTTTGAACTAGATAGACATATACATGAAGTTAAACATAAATACATGAAACATGAAAAACTAAATTTTCATCTAAAAACCAATTTCATTTCAAGGTATATGTATGAATTGTCAATACACTAATTATACATACATATCCCTAAACACAATTGAGTCCATATATATATATTTGCATGAAAGGCAAATGACTCAAGGGGTATACATGTATATCTTAAAGTTTGGCAATACAAACATATACATGAAGTGAAATAAACAATCATAAGGCAAATTCAAAAATGAGAATACAAGTTTAATATGTATGAATCATCAAAACTAGACTATACTAGCACATCTAATGGGTTCAAATAAGCATTCAATTCCAACTATATATAGATTTATTTGTAGCCCACTCTATGTACAAGTATATAACTAGTCTTAATGAAAACTAACACTTAAACATATATTCAAAACATGAAGCATCAAAAACACATATAAAAATCATCATGATAAAAGTCATCATGGAAAACTAAAACATGATTATTATGTGAATTCACATGTATTAGATTCATGATGTACATTATAGCTTAAACATAAGTGAGAACACTAAGTATGGGATCATATAAGCATGTGTGTCTCAAATACTATACATGTATGTCAAGGATCTAATAAACATGGAATGAACATACTAATCCAATGACAATAAAAACACATGCTATAAACTATGAACATGAAAAGCATGTAAACAATAAATAGGAGTAAAGGATTGTTACCAAAAACGAAGAAGCAACTCTCCTTGTCTCCAAAACATGGTGGTCATCTCCACCAACCTTCCCTTGAAAGTGATGCATCCAATTTGATTTCCATGAAGTCCGGAACGCATCCACTCCAAGGTGCTAACACTCTCACGTCATGTGAGAGCCCACACCTACATCAAATAAATGAGGGGTGGTCTTGGTACCCATACCTTCTTGTTGGGTCCATGGGGGTTAGTTCCTTCTCTAACCCAAACAAACTTCTTTGCTAAATTATCAATATTTAATCTATCAAAACAAAATTTAGCAAGGTGGCCCTTACGTCCACAATGTGTACAAGTGTACACATGAGCATACATATGGTGATGGGTGTGTCCGTGAGGAGCATGTGTATGCCGTGAAGGGTGTGCATGCATAGAAGATGGAACTTGTTTCTTTCGAATCAAGGTTTTCAATCGTGAGTGGTTCATGGCACATTTGCTCATAGTGGAGCCCAAACAATCTACTCTCTTCTTAAGCATACAAATATCATCATTAATCTTAGAAGAAGAGGTACATGCATTAGGTAGTCTAGATGATGAGGCTACACTAGCATGGCAAACATGAGCATCAATTTTATTTTGCAAAACCATATTCTTATCTAAACAAGCATTCAACTCATTTGAAATAGAAATAGTTTTATTTTTCAAATCAACATTCTCTTTTAAAACAAAATCTACTTTTGAAGACAAGTTTTCATTTTTCTTCAAAAGAACATGGCAATCATTTTTATTTTTCAAAAAGTTATTTTCTTTAAGTGCAAGATCAAGTTGAGATTTTAATGAATCCCTTTCATTATAGACCTCAACCTTCTCTTGCAAAACATTGGTAAGTCTAGCATGCAAACTCTTATTTTCTTGTTCAATTCCTAGACTCTTCTTTTTCAACAAATTATATTTTTCTATCAATTTTTCACAAACAATGGAAAGTTCTTCATTTAAGGCATGGGGATCAACATAATCATTTGAAGAACTAGCACAATCATTACTATCTAGTTGAGTTTCCGATTGTACCTCAAGGGAGTCATTCCTTGGACCATGAAGCATTGTGGATCGGATTCTCCACTAGATTCCTCTTCTTGTTGGATTTGGACTTGAAGCTTGGAGGTGTTGGTGGTTGTCAATTTGTTCCACACTACAAAAGCGGAATCAAAGTTAGAAACACATAAAAGATATTCTTTAGGCAAAGTGCTTCTAATAGCCTCTAGGGCTTGTGCATTGGCCCCTATATGATTGCAATCACCAAGATAACATCTCTTGGTGGCCGCAAGGAAAACATGCAAACCTAGGGTCTTTAGGTACATGGACATCCTATACTTCCAAACATCAATGTTGGAAGGGTCAAAGCTAGGAGGGGTCATGAAGTCCATGGTAAACTATATATGAATGTGCAAACAAACAAATGCAAATGAGATTAGCAAGCAAATGGATCACTCCTAGGATGTTAAGCCTAAGTATCAGGAGCACTAGCTCTGATACCAATTGAAAAAACACCTAGAGGGGGGGTGAATAGGTGTAAGTGCTAATCTAATAAATTAAATGCAAACTAAGTGCGCTAAGTGCGGAAGCTAATGCAAATTATGCACAAACTAATACAATACAACAAGTGTAGCCGAATTCCCCTTGCGAGGCTCTGGACTAACTCCTCTTGATTCCCCTTGAAATGGGTTGAGGCGCTATGTGAAGCTCTTGTTGGATGAGTACAAGTTAGGCACACACACACACAAGCAATCCAAGCAATATGAAATATGTGCACACACAATCAAGCCAAGCAATCAAAGATATAGCAATATGAAATAATGCAAGGCAACACAAGCAATATGATAAGATGATATGAAGTATGATGCTTTGCACAATATAAATGAGAGAGAGAGAGAGAAATTGGATCAAACGCTAACACAAAGATTTGTTTCGAGGTTCGAGTACCCAACTCTACATCCCCGCCTACACCACCGTGTAGGATTTCCACTATCTCAACTCCCACCTAGGGAACCTCTACCAAAGAGGATTTCTTACAACTCTAGGAGTACCAAACTCCTCTCTCAACAACAACCTCCTCACAACCGAGGGGTTAGGCCCGTAGCCAATAATACAACAACCACCTCTACCGAAGAGGTTTACAACCAAACTCAATCACCTCTACCGAAGAGGGATCCAAACCAACAACCCAATACAACAATCTCCACCTCTACTAAAGAGGGAGCAACTCAAGAAATCAAGGGTTTACAACAAGTGGTATATTTCAACCACAAACCTCTTTCCTTTTCTTTTTCCACAAAAACAAGATCCTAAAAGTTTAGGATAGAAGATAGCTCAAGTGTGGAAACAAGTGTTTTTGGAAACAAGCAACAAAGAAAAATCTTTGGGAAAATACTTGCAATATGATAGAATTGAAGATCTAAGCAAAAATCCCAAAACCTATTTTTCTTTGATTTTCCAAAAACCCAAAACAAATAAAGATGAGAAGTTTTTGCACTTAAAACTCTTTGAAAACTCTTTTAAACACCTCAGAAAACTGGAAATTTTTCTCTTAGAAAACTTGGCAAAAATCCCCAAAGAGATGGAGTTTATATAGGCCAAACAGAAAACTAGCCGTTAGAGCTGAGCTGGCAGCTCTGACAGGCGTCGGTCGACCGGCCCGGTCGACCGCCAACGGTCAGAAAAGTGACCGTTGGGCACTAACGGTCGACCGGCCCGGTCGACCGAAACATCCTGAGAGTTGAACTCTCAACTCGGTCGACCGGTCCGGTCGACCGACTACAATGTGTAGCCAGCGTGCACGTCTGTGCACATCGGTCGACCGACCCGGTCGACCGGCCACTTGGTGCGGTCGACCGGTCCGGTCGACCGAACTGGCCTGGCAGGCACAGTGCAGAACTGCACAGATACGGGATTTGAAAATAGGTCTTTTCACTCAATAAAAATCCCATAAATTCACAGTAAATCCACTAAATAGTTTTAATCACAATAAAAACAGTTTTTCTAAAAATATGTTTTTCTAAAACTTGTTTTTCCATAACTTCACAAAATACAAAAACAAGATATTTTGAACTTATTAAAGCATAGTGTGTATGGATATGATCCACTACACAATCATAATGAAATATCTATGTTTTTGATATCTAGCATATAACAAGGTTTTGGTTTAAAGGATATGCATGATAGAAATACCAAAAACCAACTCTTGTATTTTTATCATAAACAAAACTTGTATTTTATCATACTAGATTTTTCCAGAACATGAATAGGATAGTCAAAATAAGTTTGTCTATAAGTTAAGCATGTATGTATAAATAGAAAACATCTACTATACATATAAATCTTGAAAACTTGTTTTGATCAAACTATTCATGGAAACCAAATATCAAAACATAAAACGTGTGTGTTTGTGCACTTGAGCATATCAACTATACTAAGCTTTACAAATGGATCTAAAACTCATAATCTAAACTAGGATACCTAAGTCTTCTTGACGATCTTCATCTCCAAGTAGACTCGGTCCAAACTCTGTGATTCTCCAAGTGCAAAGGTATGATCTTTAAGCTTTGGCACCGGAATCATCATGAATAGCTTCTAATCATCTTGTTGAAGCTAATCACCAACTAATATCCTGTTAATGATCTGAAACTTAGAAACACAAGAATATTAGTAAACATAACTACATGAGTGTTGATCATCATCAAAACTAGAGTGGAAGGCCATTGGGCCAACAATCTCCCCTTTTTGATGATGACAAAACTCATGGAGTTATATATGCATGGATTAAAGATAAGCTTCAAAGAAGCTCCCCCTTAACTCATGCATAGGGATAAACAATAAATATATGCAATGAATATTAAACATGAAACATGCATATGCATAAACAATAAATGGTTCTAGATATCAAATGGAATATTCAAAACAAAATAAGCTCTAGATGCCAATTACAAAGCAAACTCTATATATCAATTAAACTTAATATTCTTGAGATTAAAACATAATACATGCATATAAAACATAAATACTTCTCCCCTTTTTGTCAATCATCAACAAAGGGGTAAACAATCAAAACCATAGATAAAATGAGGGGTAAAAATCTTTCTCCCCTTTTTGTCAATCAAAATAATACAAACAATGTTCTCCCCTTTTTGTAAAAAAAAATCAATAAGGGGTGACTACAAACATGATATCAATTAAAAAATATGTCAATGAAGCATCTTGATACCAATAAACAAGAATCAATATATGTTATATGCTATATACATTCATGAAGAGGAAGACGCTAAGTTAGCTTCCCTACACATATGCATTACATGAAGAAAGGATGACAAGCCCCAATTCACATAACACATATTATGTAATGCATAAGAGGAGATGTGAAGCTCCCCCTACACACGTATATCATATAAAGAAGAGTTGTCAAGCTCCTCAATTTATAATATACTCAACATGAATCTATATGTAAGAGAGATGTTAAGCTCTCCTTGCATATAGGAAATACAAATCAAAACTTTGAATATTTTCTTTAAACAACATTTTGAGATACCAATTGTAATTAAACATAACAAATTTTGAATGTCTAAACACAAATTTTGATACCAATTGTAAGAATATATTTCATTTTGAAAACATATAATTTGATGTTGATATCATATGTTTAAAATAACAACTTTTAATCATAAAGAGTGGGAGTACAAATACCAATTGAAATACAAAATCAAATTTTCTCCCCCTTTATGAAAAACAAACTAAAGACATGCATAGTCTTGATAACAATTTAAAAGTAATCAATTTAAACAAAATTGAAACTCAAGTACTAGCATAAACACAAACATATATATGTATGAAAGATAGATACCAATAGAAATTGATATACTTGGAATTTAAAGCATACATACATACAAAACATATATGAGTATACAAGAAGATCAAAATGATACCAATTGAAAGAGTTCAATGATACCAATTGACATAACAATAAGTTCAAGTGTATACATCATATTATCTACCACCCAATCATAATTCAAGTTTTAAAGATTTTCAATTTAGGGCATACATGAACATGATCTCCCATCCTACCGCCCTTGGATGGTAGGAGTTTTCAAAAATAGATTTGAAAATATAGCTTAGTTTTAAAATCACTATCAAATTTGAAGAACATCGCAACTAGTTAAATGGAAAACTTGTTAACTAGTACGAAATCCTTCAAGCAAGGAATAAAACAAAAATGAAATTCACATGATAATCATCACTCTAACCAATAAAGCATAACTCATGAGAAACAAAACATGAGCAATAGACATGAGTGTACAAATAATATGTGAAGATCATAATCATGAAAAATATTTCATTAAGCTCAATTATTCCTTAAAACATAATTCCATCAAAAACATGAAAAATCATATAAAACTACTTACTTAATCTTCAAGGCATATGTATGTCTAATACAAGCTAAAATATACATACATATCCAAAACTCAACGAGTCCACTAAATGTATATTCATGAAGGCACGTGGCTCAAAAGATGTATATGTATAAGATTAGTTTGAACTAGATAGACATATACATGAAGTTAAACATAAATACATGAAACATGAAAAACTAAATTTTCATCTAAAAACCAATTTCATTTCAAGGTATATGTATGAATTGTCAATACACTAATTATACATACATATCCCTAAACACAATTGAGTCCATATATATATATTTGCATGAAAGGCAAATGACTCAAGGGGTATACATGTAAATCTTAAAGTTTGGCAATACAAACATATACATGAAGTGAAACAAACAATCATAAGGCAAATTCAAAAATGAGAATACAAGTTTAATATGTATGAATCATCAAAACTAGACTATACTAGCACATCTAATGGGTTCAAATAAGCATTCAATTCCAACTATATATAGATTTATTTGTAGCCCACTCTATGTACAAGTATATAACTAGTCTTAATGAAAACTAACACTTAAACATATATTCAAAACATGAAGCATCAAAAACACATATAAAAAATCATCATGATAAAAGTCATCATGGAAAACTAAAACATGATTATTATGTGAATTCACATGTATTAGATTCATGATGTACATTATAGCTTAAACATAAGTGAGAACACTAAGTATGGGATCATATAAGCATGTGTGTCTCAAATACTATACATGTATGTCAAGGATCTAATAAACATGGAATGAACATACTAATCCAATGACAATAAAAACATGCTATAAACTATGAACATGAAAAGCATGTAAACAATAAATAGGAGTAAAGGATTGTTACCAAAAACGAAGAAGCAACTCTCCTTGTCTCCAAAACATGGTGGTCATCTCCACCAACCTTCCCTTGAAAGTGATGCATCCAATTTGATTTCCATGAAGTCCGGAACGCATCCACTCCAAGGTGCTAACACTCTCACGTCATGTGAGAGCCCACACCTACATCAAATAAATGAGGGGTGGTCTTTGGTACCCATACCTTCTTGTTGGGTCCATGGGGGTTAGTTCCTTCTCTAACCCAAACAAACTTCTTTGCTAAATTATCAATATTTAATCTATCAAAACAAAATTTAGCAAGGTGGCCCTTACGTCCACAATGTGTACAAGTGTACACATGAGCATACATATGGTGATGGGTGTGTCCGTGAGGAGCATGTGTATGCCGTGAAGGGTGTGCATGCATAGAAGATGGAACTTGTTTCTTTCGAATCAAGGTTTCCAATCGTGAGTGGTTCATGGCACATTTGCTCATAGTGGAGCCCAAACAATCTACTCTCTTCTTAAGCATACAAATATCATCATTAATCTTAGAAGAAGAGGTACATGCATTAGGTAGTCTAGATGATGAGGCTACACTAGCATGGCAAACATGAGCATCAATTTATTTTGCAAAACCATATTCTTATCTAAACAAGCATTCAACTCATTTGAAATAGAAATAATTTTATTTTTCAAATCAACATTCTCTTTTAAAACAAAATCTACTTTTGAAGACAAGTTTTCATTTTTCTTCAAAAGAACATGACAATCATTTTATTTTTCAAAAAGTTATTTTCTTTAAGTGCAAGATCAAGTTGAGATTTTAATGAATCCCTTTCATTATAGACCTCAACCTTCTCTTGCAAAACATTGGTAAGTCTAGCATGCAAACTCTTATTTTCTTGTTCAATTCCTAGACTCTTCTTTTTCAACAAATTATATTTTTCTATCAATTTTTCACAAACAATGGAAAGTTCTTCATTTAAGGCATGGGGATCAACATAATCATTTGAAGAACTAGCACAATCATTACTATCTAGTTGAGTTTCTGATTGTACCTCAAGGGAGTCATTCCCTTGGACCATGAAGCATTGTGGATCGGATTCTCCACTAGATTCCTCTTCTTGTTGGATTTGGACTTGAAGCTTGGAGGTGTTGGTGGTTGTCAATTTGTTCCACACTACAAAAGCGGAATCAAAGTTAGAAACACATAAAAGATATTCTTTAGGCAAAGTGCTTCTAATAGCCTCTAGGGCTTGTGCATTGGCCCCTATATGATTGCAATCACCAAGATAACATCTCTTGGTGGCCGCAAGGAAAACATGCAAACCTAGGGTCTTTAGGTACATGGACATCCTATACTTCCAAACATCAATGTTGGAAGGGTCAAAGCTAGGAGGGGTCATGAAGTCCATGGTAAACTATATATGAATGTGCAAACAAACAAATGCAAATGAGATTAGCAAGCAAATGGATCACTCCTAGGATGTTAAGCCTAAGTATCAGGAGCACTAGCTCTGATACCAATTGAAAAAACACCTAGAGGGGAGGTGAATAGGTGTAAGTGCTAATCTAATAAATTAAATGCAAACTAAGTGCGCTAAGTGCGGAAGCTAATGCAAATTATGCACAAACTAATACAATACAGCAAGTGTAGCCGAATTCCCCTTGCGAGGCTCTAGACTAACTCCTCTTGATTCCCCTTGAAATGGGTTGAGGCGCTATGTGAAGCTCTTGTTGGATGAGTACAAGTTAGGCACACACACACACAAGCAATCCAAGCAATATGAAATATGTGCACACACAATCAAGCCAAGCAATCAAAGATATAGCAATATGAAATAATGCAAGGCAACACAAGCAATATGATAAGATGATATGAAGTATGATGCTTTGCACAATATAAATGAGAGAGAGAGAGAAATTGGATCAAACGCTAACACAAAGATTTGTTTCGAGGTTCGAGTACCCAACTCTACATCCCCGCCTACACCACCGTGTAGGATTTCCACTATCTCAACTCCCACCTAGGGAACCTCTACCAAAGAGGATTTCTTACAACTCTAGGAGTACCAAACTCCTCTCTCAACAACAACCTCCTCACAACCGAGGGGTTAGGCCCGTAGCCAATACAACAACAACCACCTCTACCGAAGAGGTTTACAACCAAACTCAATCACCTCTACCGAAGAGGGATCCAAACCAACAACCCAATACAACAATCTCCACCTCTACCAAGAGGGAGCAACTCAAGAAATCAAGGGTTTACAACAAGTGGTATATTTCAACCACAAACCTCTTTCCTTTTTCTTTTTCCACAAAAACAAGATCCTAAAAGTTTAGGATAGAAGATAGCTCAAGTGTGGAAACAAGTGTTTTTGGAAACAAGCAACAAAGAAAAATCTTTGGGAAAATACTTGCAATATGATAGAATTGAAGATCTAAGCAAAAATCTCAAAAACCTATTTTTCTTTGATTTTCCAAAAACCCAAAACAAATAAAGATGAGAAGTTTTT
This sequence comes from Agave tequilana, assembly GCA_038442645.1. Lineage (NCBI taxonomy): Eukaryota > Viridiplantae > Streptophyta > Magnoliopsida > Asparagales > Asparagaceae > Agave > Agave tequilana. The sequence goes on from JAVJIF010001506.1 coordinate 126,378, forward strand.
GCACTTAAAACTCTTTTGAAAACTCTTTTAAACACCTCAGAAAACTGGAAATTTTTCTCTTAGAAAACTTGGCAAAAATCCCCAAAGAGATGGAGTTTATATAGGCCAAACAGAAAACTAGCCGTTAGAGCTGAGCTGGCAGCTCTGACAGGCGTCGGTCGACCGGCCGGTCGACCGCCAACGGTCAGAAAAGTGACCGTTGGGCACTAGCGGTCGACCGGCCCGGTCGACCGAAACATCCTGAGAGTTGAACTCTCAACTCGGTCGACCGGTCCGGTCGACCGACTACAATGTGTAGCCAGCATGCACGTCTGTGCACATCGGTCGACCGACCCGGTCGACCGGCCACTTGGTGCGGTCGACCGGTCCGGTCGACCGAACTGGCCTGGCAGGCACAGTGCAGAACTGCACAGATACGGGATTTGAAAATAGGTCTTTTCACTCAATAAAAATCCCATAAATTCACAGTAAATCCACTAAATAGTTTAATCACAATAAAAACTGTTTTTCTAAAAATATGTTTTTCTAAAACTTGTTTTTCCATAACTTCACAAAATACAAAAACAAGATATTTTGAACTTATTAAAGCATAGTGTGTATGGATATGATCCACTACACAATCATAATGAAATATCTATATTTTTGATATCTAGCATATAACAAGGTTTTGGTTAAAGGATATGCATGATAGAAATACCAAAAACCAACTCTTGTATTTTTATCATAAACAAAACTTGTATTTTATCATACTAGATTTTTCCAAAACATGAATAGGATAGTCAAAATAAGTTTGTCTATAAGTTAAGCATGTATGTATAAATAGAAAACATCTACTATACATATAAATCTTGAAAACTTGTTTTGATCAAACTATTCATGGAAACCAAATATCAAAACATAAAACGTGTGTGTTTGTGCACTTGAGCATATCAACTATACTAAGCTTTACAAATGGATCTAAAACTCATAATCTAAACTAGGATACCTAAGTCTTCTTGACGATCTTCATCTCCAAGTAGACTCGGTCCAAACTCCGTGATTCTCCAAGTGCAAAGGTATGATCTTTAAGCTTTGGCACCGGAATCATCATGAATAGCTTCTAATCATCTTGTTGAAGCTAATCACCAACTAATATCCTGTTAATGATCTGAAACTTAGAAACACAAGAATATTAGTAAACATAACTACATGAGTGTTGATCATCATCAAAACTAGAGTGGAAGGCCATTGGGCCAACAATCCTGACGGTGAGTCTGCCCACACCGCATCTATTTTGCTTCACACTGATGATAACCCTGCTTTAGTTAGGAATGAGGAGGTGAAGTATTATACTCTCACCACCTAAGTCTTGGCTAAACTCGTTTTCTATAACCTCCTGCCAAAATCAGGAGAGTATAATCACACCAGGGGTTCTGCTCCTCTCCTGATCTATTGCCTTCTGAAAGGCATTAGAATCAATGTTCCCAAACTCATCATCGATTATATGACGTCCGATCATCTTCTGGTCCCAAATCGGCATTTGCCCTTTGGGATGCCTATTACACGTCTTCTGAAGCAACTCCGATTTGATCTTTCCACTGAACGATCCATCGAACAGTCAGTTGACATCAACAGCACTCTCCTCAAGAGGATGCGTGTTAGGGAGCGTGCTCCTGCTCCTCAGCCGCAGCCTATCATTCCTACTGTAACTCCAGGATCTTCTTCTGGCTCTTCTGCTTCCTTTGATCCTATCTTGCTCTCACCACTCAGCTTCGAGACCATAGCCAGTAGATGTCCGCTCACTTTCAGCGACTAGAGCAGCGAGTGGACAATGATCTCAACCAAATCTGTGATTCCATTCGCTATATACAGACCTGCGTCCATGACATCTACAACAGGCACACTTGGCCGGCTCCTCTTCCGCGTGGTCGCTCACAGCCACTTCCGTCCACCGGTCCTCCTTTTGACGCCTGGGTTCCTCCTCCTGTTGTTCCTGAGGCACCAACTTCTCCTGAAGACCCTGATTTCCAGGAGGGCTGACCTCTTTTGTTGATGACAAAATGGGGGAGAGTTATTTGATGGAGTTATTATGGGAGTTAGCTTTTATGCTTTTATGTTTTATTTTCTGTATTTGGATTTGAGTATGTAGTTTGTTTTGTGGACATCATGTGTATTTGGTTTTTGAGGTTGGCATGAACCTCCTATGCTGTATGGACATATTTATTTCTGATATGGCAGTTATCTTTATTGTCTTTATGTGGTATATGTGTTTGGTTGCGTATTGTTTCTTATTCCCTGTTGATAACCATCTGCCACTTATTTGGAGGCTGGAGGTATTTTTGGATGGATAGAGATAACCATTTGTGCATACACTTTCATATATCTGTATCCTTACTATACATAGATGCTTGGCATATAATTCTAACTGTTATATTCTTTTATATGTGCTTTTAGTGTGCATTTAGCTCTTTTATGTCTCATTCTTATATATGCATGTGTTAAGGGGGAGCTTCACTTGAAGTCTCTTCCCAAAATATTTGTAATAACTCTATATGTTTTGTCATCATCAAAAAGGGGGAGATTGTTGGCCCAAAGGCCATTTGCCTTTAGTTTTAATGATAACAAATCATATGTAGTTAGGTATTAACAAAAGTGTTTAATTAAGTTTCAGGAAAAAACTTATGTTGCATTTCGGCTCCAACACAAGGCTCACACATTTGGAAGCCAAGAAGATTTAGATCCCAGAGCCTAGCATACTAGAAGAGCTCAAGGATCAAGCATATCAAGAAGACTGTTTCAAAATTTGTATCTTTACCGTTTTCCATTTTAGTTAGGATTTATAGATATTTGTCAAAACCAAGATGAAAGAAGTTGATAGCTTTTAGGATTGTCACACACACACATTTCTTAATCCTTGGTGTTTTCTAAACAAAATTTATTACCTAGTTTCTTACTGAGTTTCAGAAAAACCAAGTTTCGAAAAATCAGGTTTCGGAAAAATAAGTTTTGGAAAAATCAGTTTTTGTTTTTAGAAAAGATTTTTGTCAAAATATAGTTCTAAATTATTTGATGTTGATCTATGATCACACTCTACTTGGTCAAATCCCTAGAACTCTATTTTGTGTCTGCATATCAAAAGAAATTTTATTGGAAAAATTTTGACTTCAAAATATATTCAAAAACCTGTCTTTTGCCCTTAGCCGGTCGACCGGCCGGTCGACTACTGGCAGAGCTAAACTGCTCTATCGATCGACCGGGAGGTCGACCGACGTGTACCAAAGTGCACGAGTGCACTTCGGTCGACCGACCGGTCGACCGAAAGCAAGAGCAGTGCTCTCTGTTTTTTTCGGTCGACCGACAGAGAGTTTTTACTCTCTGTTGGGATTCATGATCGATCGTCCGGTCGATCGCTGATTGAAGCTTTACCTGCATACAAAATACAGAATTTCAGATCTAAGAATAAACATGTGCAAGTGCTCAATTCTAACCGCGATAGCAAGTGGCTATGCGGGTCGTGATCCACAAGGAGGGTTTGCGATAGAAGCGTTCAAGGTTTTTTTATTGAAATCTTTATGAAGAAAAAACGAAAGTTCTTCTTTGTTTTAAGAAATGAAAATGAAAAAAGAGTTATGTTAAAGTTAGAAAGAAAATGGTAGAATGAGAAAGTGGAGAGAATCAGAAAGCGACTATGTACAAATGAATTGGAAAAGAAAGATTTGGAAGATGTGGTGTTGGTGATTTAATCTACAGAAATAAAAGAAAAGAAAGAAAAATAATTACTTACCTTCTTTTTACCAAAAGCTTACCTTGAGTCTTTAGCGAAGATGTTACCTTGAAATGGAGGCAATCAGCGCATAGCCATAAGAGTTGATTATTGGTCTCTTCCACATTACATCATCAAGACAACTCAAGCATGAAATGATATAGAGAGACTCACATCCATCGTCATGAGCTATCGGTGGCACTCGCAAAGGCAAGGCTCTTTCGATGCTTTTAGACTCACTTGGAAGACAATTGTATCAAAAGAAGAGTGAAGTAGAAAAGAAGAAGAAGAAGAAAACTAAAACGAAGTACATAGAAAGAGAGAATACAGATTTGATTTCATAACGATAAAAGAAAAGAAAGAAACCTTACACCGGTGTCACTCTCAGCACAAGCTTCATTCTTGTTCTTCTATGAAAGTCTGATCTCCTCTGAATTACATAAATGAAAACTAAAATTACATGAAAAAGAAAAAGAAAAACCTACACTAAGAAATGGAAAACTTGGCTAAATCCTATCTCTTCATGGTCATCCCATTTTCAGTGCAAATACTGCCTTTTTATAGGCAAAAACCCAACCTACAGGATCCCGAGAAGATTGGGGAGCAAACGCTCCCCCTAACTTGCTAACCAAGCCGCGAAAACGTGGGTTTGGCCGCGTTTCTGCGGCCAGGGTGTGGCCAGGTGGCCACACTCTGGCCACACCCTGTTGGTGGGTCTCCCCGGCATCTCGTTCTGTCTTTATCTTGGGTTGGATTTGCAGTTTAGCTCCGAGATTTTGAAGAAATGGTCATTGATCTTTGCTTCAACCGATCGATTATGAGAGGATTCTTCTCAACCGGTTTTCAACCTCTTGATTTTGCCCTGATTCACTGAGTTCAAATTAATTCTGATTTAATTCAGAATTTGGTGGGCTTTTGGGCTCATTTCTCTTCACTCTCCTAAAGGAATGGGCCTGCAAATAAATTAACATTTAATTAGGACAATACAGATTTTATTCTATAATAAGTATAGAAATATGATACTAAATGTGCAACATTAGCAGCCAATCACACCCCCATACCTATCTTTTGCTCGTCCTCGAGCAAAACAACTAAATTATACTAAGGATTATTAGACCACTTTCGCAGGTCACGCGATTGCACTGAGCATGTACAACAAGCCGTTAAACCTCTAGGTTTCCCCTAGATAACGAGTTTGTCTCGTGAGGGTTTTCAGTGGATTACACCCACAAAATCCATAAAGAAAGAGAAACAAAGAGTTAGTATTTTCGAAAAGCATTTTGAAAGAGAAAAATATTTGAAATATAATTGTAAGATTTAAGCAATCTATAAGTTATAGGAAGACTGAATTTTTCATTCCTAAACTTAGTCTCTAATCAAAAATTTGTTATCAATCAAAGTAAGGAGTCAAATTGTACTTCTCATCTAATCTATTACTTTACCCTAAGTCATATGCTCCTTGTGATCGTGAAAATTTGACGAAGGGTTCATTAACTCTAACTCTTATGCCTTATATATATATATATATATATATATATATTATATATATATATATATATATATATATATATATATATATATATATATATATATATATATATATATATATATATATTTTGTGGTATTATTCCTTAGTTCTATTAGGCTTTCTAATCTGCCCATGTAACGAGCCTTTAATCGATGACTCCCAAACCAAACGGTCTTAGGGCACCGGGTGAGAAACACCCCAAGGACTTAAGGACTCAAGTAAATAAGGCCACAAACTAAGGATTTTATTATTTGAACCTCTTTTAGGCGTGAATACTTATGCTTTATTAGGCACAAATACCTAGCTTAATCAGAGGATTTTTATATATATATATTTTTCTTTTCAAACTTATCTAATCATCTTTCGCATAAATATTAAGGCTTGCTTAGGCCAAAGCACCTAGCTAATCAATAATTAGATTTGTTTATTTTCTTTTTTTCTTTTTTTTTATAAGGCATAAGAATCTTTGTTTTGAACCCTAAGTGTGTAAGTGTATGAAGTGTGCATATTTCATCAAGGTAAAGATCAAGACTAAATTACTTTGACAAATTTTCTTCCTAACCCTAAAAATCAAACAAATAATCTTATTTTGACCAAGTATAAGAAATCCTAATTTGAATTTTCCTATTCCTTAAAATTAACTTAATTTCTTACAAAAAATATGTCAAAATATTGTTTCTATTTTCCAAAAAGTTTTTAAAAGTAAAGAAAATGTTAATTTTTTTTATTTTATTCTTATGTTTTTTATAAAAAGAAAAACCTAAGTTATGTTAGAACCCTCTCCCACACCTATCTCATGCATTGTCCTCAATGTATGAATTAATGCATAGATGCATGAAAAAGAAGAAAGGGAAGGAAAATGTTACCTTAAGGTGGTGGTTCCGGTGGTGGTCTGATTGGTCCACGAAATGTGGCCCAATCGACTTTTCGTGGGGTTCGGAGGAACCCACTAGAAATTTCTCTAATATAACCCACTAAAATGATATATGCATGAATGATCTTTATTAAATATTTGACCCCATCTAATTTCTAAATTCCATAATTAATTTCGGAGTCAAATTTGTCAACCACCTTGTCCCAAAATGGAGTATGAAAAGATAGAATGATTGACTTGGACTCAGAAAGTACAGGAACTAATACCGACTCAGGAAGGTGACTTAAGTCAAGTAAAGGTTCAGGAGTCGAAATTGGTTCAGGAAGTGGGTCCAAGTCAAGAAGTTGAAACTCAAATCCACATTTAATTTCCAACAATAGAATGTGACTTAATATTGGTGATTCAAGTTCAAGAATGATAGGTGGGGGAATCAAAACTGACTCTAAAATATTGCTCAAGTCTGTTAACAAAACAGGAGTCAATATTGATTCGGGAATTTGAACTGGATCACAGATTTGAAAATCTAGGTCACATTTCTCATTGAGTTCAATTTCATAGAAATGAGAACTTGCCAATTTATCAATGGGATTTTCAAAATTATAAAATTGGTCAAGTTCAACATGATGATCTTCAAAGATAGGCAATTCAATTTCATTATGAATTGGTACAGGATCCAATGTTGACTCGGGAAAAAATTGAAATCAGGTGAAGACACCGGAGTCATAATTGAATCAGGAAGTAGAATTGAATCACTAAGTTGGGGTTCAGGATCATATTCATTCTCAAGTTCTATTTCAGGAAAGGAATAACTTGCCAAACTGTCAATATCTTTTTCAAAATTTGGAGTTTGGGCAAGTTCAAATAGTTGTTCTGAAATGGAATCTTGATTTCTAAAACAACATGACTCTTCGGCTCTGACTGAATCGCTAGCGACATTAGAACTGGTCAAACGGTGAGAACGTAGAGATTGGACCATCATATATATGTCACGATTATGAGCGTTTTGAGCCTGAGTTATGGCTTCAAGCATCTTTTCATAGTTGATGGGTTCATCGTCTTGTTGAAAAGATGAAGTGTTGTTTTGGAATTGGTGGTGAATTTGTGAGTCCATCAGATTTTGAGATTTTTGTTTGGACTCACGCATACTCATTTCCAAAATTGATGGTCTTCTATTTTGGACTGGTGGATCTGAGTATGAATTTTGGGAATATTGCGGACTAGGTGGATAAGGGGGACAAGTTGGTTGAAAATTAGGCTCGGGGGAGGTGAATCCCCACTGACTCTGTGAAGAGTTCAAATTATTATGAAAATTATGGTTATAAGATTGGGGACATGGGTTATATTGATTCGGATAAGACCAATCCAGCACACTAGGTTAGTTAAAGTTATGATATGCCGGGTTGGTAATATCTGAAAATGAGGTCGGTGTGTAATATGGATTATTATTGAAGTTGTAAAAATTGTTGTTATAAGCCATATCACATAATAAAGCACAAACAAAAACAAACAAATAAGTAAACAAAAAAGAAAAAATTCTAACCTAAGTTAGGGTAGACCTATGACCTAGACGACTCCTAACTGGTTAGACTGTCCACGGGAGGTCCAATGCAGACTTTGACCACAAGCTAATCAGCCAGGTCAGGGCAAGGTTGGTGGGAGGTTTTCAGTCAAAGACGTTCCTTAATTAAATAACCACCAACCTTCGGGCTTTCGGCCCTTAATCCCTTTCCTAGACACTGATTTGACAAGAGTCAAATTCTAACACCTTTCCCCCTTAGGATAATCTCCTAATTGAGTCTGAGATGTCCCTAGGGCCAACGTCTACTCATTTTTAGTTAGGCTCGGGTTAGTGAGTGCTTGGAATCTGATTTTTAGGCCAAGGAAGGGTGATTAACTCCCCACCTTATCTTGTTATGGGTTGGTGCCCTTAAGATTAGTTTGTGCAAGTGTACAAGATATGTAAACAAGATTCACTCAAAGCGATATAAATCAACCAAGAGATGAGTCCTATTCTAGATGCAATGCGAACGTACCTTGCCCAGCACTCTTCAACAGTAAAAATAAATGAATTGAAAAGACACGTGCCTAAAATGCAAACATCTAATCAATTTTTTTATCTTTTTCAACAAGTATTTTACTGTTGGTTTATTAGCAGGCTTATGTGATGGCATATAAGAAATAAAGTTTACAGAAACTCTAATTTTTGCAAAGCTAGCAGCCCTGCAAAAAGACAGTTAGTAGTGAACTCTTTCTTGTCGCGGAAACGCGGCTAAAGCCGAGCAAACACGGCAATTCAGAGGGTACTTGGTCTCTGTTTTCTGGAACAGAGGCCCAAGACCACTTATATGTTTCTGCAATCCTTTTTCCTACTTTGCTTACCTTATAACCTGCAACAGAGAAGAAAATTCGTTTTAGTTCTAAAATTCAATAAAAATCAGATTTCAATAAAAACCATTACCCTCCCCGGCAACGGTGCCAAAATTTGATTGAAGCTTTACCTGCACACAAAATACAGAATTTCTGATCTAAGAATAAACATGTGCAAGTGCTCAATTCTTACTGCGATAGTAAGTGGCTATGCGGGTCGTGATCCGCAAGGAGGGTTTGCGATAGAAGCATTCAAGATTTTTTTATTGAAATCTTTATGAAGAAAAAACGAAAGTTCTTCTTTATTTTAAGAAATAAAAATGAAAAAGAGTTATGTTAAAGTTAGAAAGAAAACGGTAGAATGAGAAAGTGGAGAGAATCAGAAAGTGACTATGTACAAATGAATTGGAAAAAGAAAGATTTGGAAGATGTGGTGTTGGTGATTTAATCTACAGAAATAAAAGAAAAGAAAGAAAAATAATTACTTACCTTCTTTTTACCAAAAGCTTACCTTGAGTCTTTAGCGAAGATGTTACCTTGAAATGGAGGCAATCAGGCATAACCCATAAGAGTTGATTATTGGTCTCTTCCACATTACATCATCAAGACAACTCAAGCATGAAATGATACAGAGAGACTCACATCCATCGTCATGAGCTATCGGTGGCACTCGCAAAGGCAAGACTCTTTCGATGCTTTTAGACTCACTTGGAAGACAATTGTACCAAAAGAAGAGTGAAGTAGAAAGGAAGAAGAAGAAGAAAACTAAAACGAAGTACATACAAAGAGAGAATACAGATTTGATTTCATAACGATAAAAGAAAAGAAAGAAACCTTACACCGGTGTCACTCTCAGCACAAGCTTCATTCTTGTTCTTCTATGAAAGTCTGATCTCCTCTGAATTACATAAATGAAAACTAAAATTACATGAAAAAGAAAAAGAAAAACCTACAGTAAGAAATGAAAAACTTGGCTAAATCCTATCTCTGCATGGTCGTTCCATTTTCAGTGCAAATACTGCCTTTTTATAGGCAAAAACCCAACCTATAGGATCCCGGAAAGATTGGGGGAGCAAACGCTCCCCCTAACTTGCTAACCAAGCCGCGAAAACGCGGGTTTGACCGCGTTTCCGCGGCCAGGGTGTGGCCAGGTGGCCACATCCTGTTGGTTGGTCACCCCGGCATCTCGTTCTGTCTTTATCTTGGGTTGGATTTGCAGTTTAGCTCTGAGATTTTGAAGAAATGGTCGTTGATCTTTGCTTCAACTGATCGATTCTGAGAGGATTCTTCTCAACCGATTTTTAACCTCTTGATTTTGCCCTGATTCACTGAGTTCAAATTAATTCTGATTTAATTCAGAATTTGGTGGGCTTTTGGCTCATTTCTCTTCACTCTCCTAAAGGAATGGGCCTGCAAATAAATTAACATTTAATTAGGACAATGCAGATTTTATTCTATAATAAGTATAGAAATATGATACTAAATGTGCAACATTAGCGACCAATCAACCGCTTTACCAACGGTCAAAAATCTGACCATTGACGGTCGACCGGCAGTAGAAAACTCTGCTGAGTTGGCTCTCAACGGACAGATTCCATTTTGTCTTTTGTTGGGTCTTCTCCCAACGGATCTATTGAGTTTTCCAACCTTATTTTCATCCCCTATAAATAGGGGGAGTATGAAACAACTCAATAACAAGATTTACAAGCCTCATATCAAAGTTTTTTAAAGTTTAGCCTCTTTGCAAAAGATTTTCTCTTGAGCCAACTATTTCCAAATTTTGGTGTTTTAGCTTGAGCCATTTCCTCTACTTCTCTACTTGCTATTTGCACTACACAATCCCAAGTGTTTCACTTCCTCATCTTGGTTGTAGGGTTGTGCTTTTGATCAATCTTTGTGGTCAAGTGTTGATCACCATTTTCTTCGATTGAGAAGTTGTAGAGGTTGCGGCCTCGAGCGAGCTAGTAAGCTCCTAGTTGGTATTGCGGCACCGTGAGAGAGGACAAGTGTGTCCGAAGAGTTCTAGTGAGAACTTGTAATCGGTTGACAATCCGGTGGGATCGCTCATAGTGAAAATCCTTCATCTTATTGAAGGCGGGAACGTAGAGTAGTGGCTCGAACCTCGAACATATTCTTGTGTTTGCGATTGTCCACTATCTCTCTAAACTTTACTCTCTATCTTTACTTGCATTTACATTGCTTACTCTTTTGCAAGATCTATCTAATTGTTATTAATTATTGCTAATTTGTTTCTAATTTCGCATTATTTGCCATTAAGTATAGCCATAACCTATTCAACCCCCTCTAGGTGATTTTTAGGAAGTGTCGGCATGACCTAAAGAAGTAAGACCATTAGTTATTTTAGTAAATCTTGTTATCATTTCATCAATGGTGTCATTATCATGCACGGTGAAATTTCATATTGGGAACATAGGAGATCAATTTTTTCTCTCTTAAATTGTGACGTTCCTTCATGTATGACTACTAGGTGTGTCCAAATCTCGTAAGCAGATTTGCAATAGATGACCCTAGCAATATCGTCATCGTTCAAAGCTTGAAGCAAGACATAGTGTGCCTTAGCATTTGCATCAAACTCTATAGTGGCAATGTCAGACCAAGTGTCCTCATCACCATTGGGTACACTAAAGGGTTTAGTTACTGCTTTTGCAACCCGGCTTCCTAAGGATTGGAAAAATACGGTCATCTTAACCTTTCATATAGGAAATTTAAGGCCATCAAACTTTGGAAGGGTGTTAATACCTTTTGCCATTTTTATTAAAGTGGATGAAGATGAAATTGTGAAAGAAGTGATTAACAATTAGGATCCCTTTAAGGTTGTTAAGCCAAAGACTAGAGTCCAAAGCTCTGAAACCAATTGAAATACACCTAGTGGGGGGTGAATAGGTGTTTTGCTAATCAAATACAATTTTAAGCCTACTTATAATGAATTATGCAAACGGTCACTCAAAACAAGAATTGAAGCCGAATTTTCCGTGAAGGGCTCTAGAACTTCTCCTCTTTGATTCTTCTAGATAACGAGTAGAGGTGCTTAATTGCCTCCTTGTTGAGATGAGAATAGACCGGTAATGAAAGTGATCGAATAAAAGCGATTATAGAATGCAAGATGAACAATTACACAAGTATAAAAAATAAAAAATAATAGAGAACAAAACACAAGCAATCGCAAACATAATAGAATTTATTTCGAGCTTCGAGCCACTGCTCTACGTCCCCGCCTTCACCATTATGAAGGATTTCACTATCCTCTAAGGGACCTTCCGCAAAGGAACCTTACACAAACGAATTACAACTTGGTCAACATAAGATCGGAGTACACAACTCCATCAACTCAACCTTTTACACAAGAGATAGCAGAAAACCAATTGAGTGTACAAAGATTTTGGTGATCCAACAAGATCAGAAATACTCTCTTATGACTTCCTATTGAGAAGAAATGAAGTATTGCTCAAGAAGTTTAAGTGAAAGATAAAATTTAGTTAGAAAGAATGGAGGAGCTTTAAAACCAACTAAAAATAACTTTGAAAAGAAAGAACTTTGAGATTGAAAGTTAGAAAAAAATTTCTCTCTTGAAACAAACTTGTAAACTTGTTATATCTCTTATCTAAAATCAAAACCAATGACCCATATATATAGGCAATGAATAAATATCATTTATAAATTATATCAGGACATTTAGGGTGTGTTCAGACACTTGGACACCAAAAATTCCCGTTGGAATTCACTTAAATAAAATAGATTCAAAAACTAGCCGTTATGGCCATCTGGCAAACTGTTGGTCGACTGGGCGGTCGACCGATAGGCCATCCAGAAAAGAGCAGTTGGCTCCGGTCGACCGAGCAGTCGACCGCTAGGTATTTTAAAAGAAAAACTTTAAATTGTCAATCGACCGACCCGGTCGACCGATCCCAACCGAGAGTTAGGGTCTCTCAGTCGGTCGACCACAGGGGTTAGCGGTCGACCGATCGGTTGACCGACAACGTGAACAAACGTGCACGCCCCTTGGCCAAAGCCCGGCCGACGGCCCGGTCGACCGTTCTGGCTTGCAATGCGCACCGGTCGACCGGGCGGTCGACCGTTCTGGCCTGAAACAGTTTTTATGTATGATTTTTGAATTTCAAATAATTTTTCAAAATATTTTGTATTGGTTTAAGAGTAGTATAGCAATGTATAGGTGATGAAATACATGTTCTAAACTTGTTTTAAAATTTTGAAAAAATTATGAGACATGTATCAAAACCAATCATGCAAAATACCGATAGTACCAAAACTTGTATTTTTTGAAATCGTGTATTTTGTGTGTGTAACTTCTTGAGCATCACTATCATATTCTACACTTTAACAAACTAATATCTTATAAGGCTCTCGGTGACTATAAGATCTTCAACCGGCCTTCTCCATTTGCGACGTTTGAGTGCTTTGAGCTTTGATCCCGTATTTGAGTCTTCTTGAGTCTCCAACACCTTCATTTAGAGGAAGAAAACTCCTTGAATCCTTAGAACCCTGAGATAAAGTTAAACACTTGAAATTGATTTGTACAAATAATTACATATATTTTGTTATCATCAAAATCATAAAACCGGGTGATTGTAACCTTAGGCCAACTCTTTTCTTCTTTACTCTTGTTTTTGTTTGCTTCTCTCTTCTGTGTTTGTGAATCAAAATTACTCTGATAGCCTCGAAGTTGCCTTGACCTTGCAAGCACCGTTGATGGCTTATGGTGATGGATAGTCATTCCTATGGTAGTGTAGCTTGCCCCTTCATTTCATAGTGTAAATCAGGAATGGGAAAGATCCTATTTGTCATACTTCGCTCACCTTCAAACAAAGTACATTGTCGATATAGGTCAAAGGTAAGCAGGTGCCGAAGAGATAAGTAAGTATTTTTTAGGGTTTAACTTTCTTTCTTTTAATTTTTAGTTTAGATCACCAACATCACCATCTCTCAACGCTATTCATTATTTTCACTTTCTTTGTACAAAATTATATTTTATTTTTCTCTACCTTCTCAATCTACCACTTTCTTAATAATTTAACGTAACTTATTTTTTTCTTTTAAAGAACTGAAAGAAGAACTTTAACCATTTTTTGTGAACTTAAGAGAACTTATAAAAATCTTCCATCGCTAGTCCCTCCTTGTGGATCATGACCGACAGAGCCACTTGCTATAGCGGTAGTATTGAGTGCTTACACTTCTGTTCTATATTCCTGAAATTTTTTATTTTTTGTGTAGGTCTAAACTCAATTACATTTCTTGTATTCAAAATAAGACACTTGTAACCAAAAACTTTGAAATAAGATACTTTTTGGATTCTTTCAAAAAATAATTCATAACATGTTTTATTTAAAATCGATCGAATAAGAACACGATTTAAAATATAATATGCAATTGTAACTTTTAGCTCAAAAATATTTGGCAAGGTACTATCAATAAGCATGGTTCTACCACATTCTCATAATATTTTATTTTTCTTTTCTACTACTCTATTTTGAGGAGACGCTCTAGGAAATGCAAAGTTTTGTGTAATACCAAAACTTGTTATAGAAATTTGTAAAAGATTCATTCTCAAATTCTCCTCCATGATCACTTCTTATGGTGACAATAGTTAGAGACTTTTGATTTTGAATTTTCTTACAAAAACTTGCAAATTGATCAAAAGCATCATTTTTATTTTTCAAAAATATAACCCATGTAAATCGAGAATAATCATCTATGATAACAAATGCATGTCTACTTTTATTCGAAGTTGGGATCCTAGTAGGACCAAATTTAAATCTATATGAAGAAGTTATAATGGTCTACGAGTAGAAACCATATCTTTTGATTTAAAAAAGATTTAACTTGTTTACTGAGTTGACATGCCTCACATAAATGATCCTTTCTGAAATCTATTTTTAGAAGACCTTTTATTAAAATTAATTTTGAATTTTTTGAAATAATTTCTATATTTAAATGGCCAAGTTTTTTGTGCCAAAGTCAAGAATCATTACTAGAAACAACTAAACATAAATTTGAAGATAGAAGAAAATTTATGGATAATTCATAAATATTATTTTTTAAACACCTTTGAATATAATATTAATCATATTTTCATCATAAATATGACAAGCATCTTTTAAAGAACAATTTTGTAACCCTTGTCACATAATTGACTAAACTCAAAAGGTTGTGTTTCAAACTGCTTATTAAAAGTACATTTTTAATAAGGAGTTTATCAGGGTTATCAACCATGCTGATACCAATAACTTTTCCTTTATTATTGTCTCTGAATGTTACTGTTCCTCCATTTTTATTTTGTACAGAAGAAAACATTAATATATGTCTGGTCATATGTTTGAAACAACCACTATAGAGTATCCATCTTTTATTTTGGGATACATAGAAGAAATAACAATTTGCTTGGTACCCATTTTCAATAGGGTCCGAAAGGATTAGCCTTTCGGAAACTAAATCCATTTGGTATTTGGTTTCCATTTGTTAACATAAACATAATTGATAGAATTACAAATAGTGTTTATATATGAATTAATATATGCATTCTTATCAAAAGAACTCAACCCTTTAGGAACCCATATATCGGCTGGTCAATGGGTCGAGTTCGGGCAGTACGGGTGGTACCAGACTCAGACCCGTTTACTCAAAGGGGTACCAGACCCTGACCCATTTACCCGCTGGTCCAAAAGATAGGCTCCCATACCCAGACCCGTTTTACCCACAGGTCCAAACCTGTTTACCCAGACCCGCATGCCATCAGATCTCACTTATCACAAACTAGTATTAGAACGCCAATAAAGACATATTACAATCGCTAGTACCTACTGTAGTTAATTAAGTCTTTGTAATACATGGAGCGTGTTCATGCTAAACCTCAACAATGATGAAGCACTAACCTCAAGGAAGCAGCGAATGGCCCTCAGGCACATCCCTGTAGCCTTACTTCTTTTGAGGGGTTGCTCGTCCATCTCACATGCATCATGTGAACACTGAAGCCTCCTACCAAAGAATGGTACACGGGTAAACGGTATGGTTAAGTGTAACCACACCCGCCCCATTTAGTCAAACGGGTACATGGGTAAATGAGTATACAGGTTCAGGTAACAAACTGTTGTTCCCATACCCGACTAATTGGGTATGGTACGAGTCGGTCTGGGTCCAGACCAGACCCATTGACAGGCCTACCCATTTAAATTTAGACTTGGGTCTACCATAAAAACTTTGAGAATTCGTTTTAACATGCAAATAATATGAATTATGATTTTTCTTATTATACACATGATAAGATATTTCTTTTGAAGAACCAGTATTAAAATGATTTTGTTTTTCATTTGAAAAACTGATACCAAAATGATTATTAGAAACTTTTTGAGAGATAACAAGTTGTTTAAATTATCTTTGCCTTGTTAAATTTTAAAACATTCTTCAAAATCTCTTCATATTTTTCTTTTAAAGATGTAATATTTTTTTCTAAATCAGATATATGAGAATCCAAGGAAGATGTTTTTTATATAAGATTCAAATTTTCTCCAATCGCTTTTTCTTTTTCTTTTGTCAAAATCTTATTTTTCAATCTCTCATTTTTGAATTCCAGAAATAATTCATTAAAAGTATCTAATAACTTATAATAAATGAAAATTTCTTTTACCTCTTCATTTTGTGCCATGAAGCATATGTCGGCGGATTCGGTGACTTCGTCTTCATTGGAAGAAGATGAGTCACTATCATTCCATGTTGCTTAAAAAGCCTTCTTCTTCTTGAACTTGTTAAATTTGTTGAAGCTATTGAAGTTGACTTTTGTCTTGAATAAGGTACAATCTTTCTTCATATGCTCGGGTTTGTTACATTTAAAATACAAAGGAACTTTATTAGTATCTTCAGATTTATTGAACTTACTTTTTCTTAAAAATTTTCTGAATTTCCTTGTAATCATGGTCATGTCTTCTTCTTCAAATCTTTGAATCGGATGATGCTTTAAAGGTAAAAACTTTTATCTTTGGTTGTGATTTTCATCCTTCTTTTTTTCTTAAACTTGTACTTCATATGCCATTAATTTTCAACTAAATTCTCCAATGTGAGTGTGGAAAGATCATTTGTCTTTTCTATAGCAGTGGTCTTCTTTTACCATTTTGACATGAGTGCCCGAAATACCTTTCTTACCACTTTCACTTGGGTGTGGATTTGCCAAGTGCAACTAAGAAATTTGTGATGTCAGTGAATCTTGTGACTATCTCAGCGATTGTTTCATTTTTTTATTTTGAACAATTCAAACCTGTGTACAAGAACAGAAATTTTAAATTCCTTAAGTTTATCTTTACCTTCATAAGTTACCTGTAATGTGTGTTATATTTGATGTGTTAATGTGACTGTTAATATACGATTAAATTCTTCTTTGTTCAAGACACAGAAAAGAGCGTTCATTGCTTTGGTATCAAAATTAACCGCTTTCTTTTGTTCCTCGGACCTTCGGTCGTAGTTTGTAGGTGGTTTCTCATAAGCCGCTTCCACTATATTCCAAAGTTTATAGTTGATTTATTGTAAATAAATCTTCATTCTACATTTCTAATAATTGTATTTTGAACTGTCGAACAATGGTGGTCGTTGTGCGGAATGCCCTTCTTTGAATTGAGATGAAGAAAAATCTGTTTCTATCTTTGTTCCTAGTTCTGATACCGAATGTAGGATCTAACCTATGGCAACACAAATAATAGAGGGAGGTGAATAGTGTTTTAAAAATTTTGAACAAAAATGTAAATAACTTGTAAAATAAATGAATATGCATAGAATCAAAACACAGAAAAGCATACGCAAATAAAAGAAATTTTATCCTTGTTCTGTTCTCTTGACCTACATCCAGTCCCCAAGCACCCGCTTGAGTTTTTTCTTAACCTGATTTTGAAAACCCTCAAAACCAACAACAGTATAACACTTCATTAAAAGTATCTAATAACTTATCATAATTGAAAATTCTTTTACCTCTTCATTTGTGCCATGAAGCATATGTCGGCAGATTCGGTGACTTCTTCTTCATTGGAAGAAGATGAGTCACTATCATTCTATGTTGCTTAAAAAGCCTTCTTCTTCTTGAACTTGTTAAATTTGTTAAAGATATTAAAGTTGACTTTTGTCTTAAATAAGGTACAATCTTTCTTCATATGCTCGGGTTTGTTACATTTAAAATACAAAGGAACTTTATTAGTATCTTCAGATTTATTGAACTTACTTTTTCTTAAAAAATTTCTGAATTTCCTTGTAATCATGGTCAAGTCTTCTTCTTCAAATCTTTTGAATCGGATGATGTTTTAATGGTAAAACCTTTTATCTTTGGTTGTGATTTTCATCCTTCTTTTTTTCTTGAACTTGTACTTCATATGTCATTAAATTTTCAACTAAATTCTCCAATGTGAGTGTGGAAAGATCATTTGTCTTTTCTATAGCAGTGGTCTTCTTTTACCATTTTGATATGAGTGCCCGAAATACCTTTCTTACCATTTTCAGTTGGGTGTGGATTTGCCAAGTGCAACTAAGAAATTTGTGATGTCAGTGAATCTTGTGACTATCTCAGCGATTGTTTCATTTTTTTTTTATTTTGAACAATTCAAACCTGTGTACAAGTACAGAAATTTTAAATTCCTTAAGTTTATTTTTACCTTCATGATTTACCTGTAATGTGTGTCATATTTGATGTGTTGATGTGACTGTTGATATACGATTAAATTCTTCTTTGTTCAAGACACAAAAAAGAGCGTTCATTGCTTTGGTATCAAAATTAACAGCTTTCTTTTGTTCCTCGGACCTTCGGTCGTAGTTTGTAGGCGGTTTCTCATAAGCCGCTTCCACTATATTTCAAAGTTTGTAGTTGATTGATTGTAAATAAATCTTCATTCTACATTTCTAATAATTATATTTTGAACCGTCGAACAATTGGTGGTCGTTGTGCGGAATGCCCTTCTTTGAATTAAGATGAAGAAAAATCTGTTTCTATCTTTGTTCCTAATTCTGATACCGAATGTAGGATCTAACCTATGGCAACACAAATAATAGAGGGAGGTGAATAGTGTTTTAAAATTTTTGAACAAAAATGTAAATAACTTGTAAAATAAATGAATATGCATAGAATCAAAACACAGAAAAGCATACGCAAATAAAAGAAATTTTATCCTTGTTCGGTCCTCTTGACCTACATCCAGTCCCCAAGCACCCGCTTGAGTTTTTTTCTTAACCTGATTTTGAAAACCCTCAAAACCAACAACAGTATAACACTTGACAAACTACTTTGCCAAATTTGTACACCTTTTCTCTGCACTGAGAAGACACCTTCTTTGCAGTAAGTACAATTATCCTATAAGCCTTGATTTTAGTGTGGAAGTGAGTGTACAAGGATCTTATATTAGAACTTTCAAATTTTCTTTACAAGGAATAGAATTGAGTAAAGAAAGAATCAAAGAGAAAATTTTCTGAAGAACAGAATTTTGTCCAGAGTTTTGACAGAATATTTTCTATGAAAAGTGGTGTATAATTCAATTCAATCAACCTCTATTTATAGTAGAAGACTATAGGTAGTTGAGGGTGGTTATTTGATTTGAATTTGAACAGAAAAAGTATGGGAAAACACTAGAAAATCAAAAACTTATACAATTGTTCAACTGTCAGAAACGAATTGTATATTCGACTAGGGACAGGATTAGTTGACTAGGTATCATATTTTGCCTATATTAGTCGACTAGTCAAAAGGGGTAGTCGACTACAAGTGATACATAAACAAATTTCATGTCTCTTTAAATTAGTTATAGTTGATTAGGACAAAGGGGTAGTCGACTAGATTTGTGTGTCAGTCATATATTAGTCGACTTACAACCTAGACTGTCACCAATTTTGTTCTCTGTAAAAGTTTATTAATAGACTAGGGAATAGGGGTTAGTCGACTAGATAATATGTAAGTTGAAAACTGAAGAATATCAGAATTGACTTAATCAACTAGGGGAAAGGTTAGTCGACTAGGCATGTGTAAAAACTGTGTATTCAAGGCTTTTGATAATCTTCTAAAAATATAGAAAAATTATAAAAATAAGAAAAAGCCTTATTATAGCTTGTACTCATTGATCAACATATATGTGCTATGTCTTCATTAAAATTTATGAAAAATCCTTGCTATAGCTTGTACTCCTTGATCACCATGTATGTGCGATGTCTCCATCAAAATTTTCTTCTATTGATCTGCAAGACATATGTGAGTACAAAATATACATATATACATAAGGATATATATATTCCCATATGATTGTTATTATCAAAACTTACATGTAATCATGTAGGGGTAGCAAGATTCAATAAGGCGGATAGGCACTAGCGAGATTGCCTCAATTACACGAATTGCACATGTTGATTTGTTGTAACGGTCGTGATCACCGATGCTAGTTAGTTGGGATTGTATGCTGTGAAATCTGTCACTGTTCATAATTGCCCGTACTGATAGGAGTGTTACACGTTATGAACGAAGGAGAGAATGTAAGTGCATAGCTGTCAATGAAAATCAAGGATGATCTGTTGTTGGAGCTTCAAGTTCAGAGCTGAAACCTTCAGAATGGAGAGATACTCAGAGTGCAGAACACCCTGAGGAGATTGGATGTGGTGAAAAATTCGGTGGGGAGCTCTGAAGCCTCTCGGAGAGTTGGAAATTAAGGGAGACGTGCCACCATCTTGGACAAGGTCAGAATTTTTTTACCAATATGTTATGTTAGTAATATTTCTGCTTCAAAATTCTCTTGAAATTTCCTTTCCTTAGGGAACCTCCACCTTATATGACCCACACCCTCTCAATGCCTACATTCAGGAGTTCCGAAAACTCGCCATTGCCCTTCTCAGTAGGTAGAGTGTTCCCCTAGAACCGCAACCTCCACACCTACTGGACAAGCAAATCAGCCTGCTTAGTCCTGTGGTCATTGGTTCAACTCCAGGTGGTGTAAAAGTTTTGAGACAATAGTACAGATGTCTCTAGCGGCGGACGCAGGATATTTTTTCAGTGTGTGTAAATATAATAAGAATTTCAGTGTGAGCGTAAATGTAATAAAAAAGAGAAAAAACAGAAAGAAAAAAGTTGTACCAAACACTTGAACTTGTATCTCCAATAAAATATTTTAATAAGTTACCACTTGAACTTAGTCTCTCATGTTTCTTTATTCTACTAAAAATAATCCAAAAAGATTATATCGTATACAAAAAGAAAAAATTATATATATTATTTCATATATTTTATAAAAACCAGTATGGGCATCTGCCTTCCCTAATGTGTTTGTGGGTCCGCCCCTCGATGTCCCTAGAAATGCTACTGTCAAGTACTGTGACATGGTGACAACTACACTCTGGTCCGCTTCCCCAAGGAACGACCTAATGTAAATGCTACTGTCAAGTATTGTGACATGGTGACAGCTACACTCTGGTCTGCTTGCCCTAGGAACGACCTAATGTCCGAAGGCACCTTCACTTTTGTGGAGATGTTTGTGACGACGGTGACTTTCTGTTTGCGGTTCAAGTGGGGGAGGCCCTCAAAGCTCAGCGCGCAGAGCCAAGCTACGTTAGAGTGGAGGATTCCGGAAACCGCTGTTTCGGGTGCGTACAGATTCAAGCACTTCGGTGCTTCGAAGAGCTTGTTTGGATCAATATCAACCATTTCGCAGGGGCATCATAGTGCGTTTGTTGTGCTTTGAGCAAGGTTGAGGCAACAGAATTGCTTGTTGTTTGCGGTTGTGGGCTCAGTGATCTTTGGCTTTGAGCATGTCAATGATGTCATAGATAAATTTTTATGCAATTGTATGAAATGCAGAGTTGTATCTGCTTTGTTCATGTATACATTGGTTCCTTATTGACTGTGTGATTCTTTGTGTACTTCAGTTTTGTAGCATATCAATTGTTTGTTCATTACTGGGCTGATAGAGTGGTCTGGGCCTTTATCCAATTCGGTTGAGTTATCCCAATTCGGTTGATGAGGCTTGGATTTACGAAGCAATGTATTAAAACAAGTAATATGGGCTTACCACAAATGGCTGTGCTTATATCCTGATTTTCTTTTGCTTCATTTTTTTAAAAAAGTACCAAATTAGCAGGCATCTACTCTGACAACTATTCGATCCACCCGTCTCCCCGCTGGCGGTTGTGTGGTCTCCATCGGCTTCAAAGGACTTCTCCTTAAATTAGAAGTCACAGGATCGTGGCGCGCTGTAGACGTATTTAGATTAATATAAGTCCGGCCACCATGGCCCTGATTATACCCAGTGTGCAGTAGTTAACTAGCAAAAAAAATCTATTTGATCCACCGCACACACCCACATACCCTAACAACACAATAATAAAGTGAAGGCAAAAAATAGAAAAAAAAGGAAAAGAAAATTGTTGGAGTTAAATATGGGAGCCATGGTTAGGGAGGGAGGGAAAATATTGTATAATATTGATAACAAGTATAATTTTCGGAGAAACCAATCATGAAAAAGAACTGAACAAATATAAAAATATATTTGAAATCAAAAGTTTTGTTGAAATAGAAGTAGAAAAGTTGTAAACTACCAGTCCACTCAAGAAATTTTTTTGACTGGAAAATTATTTACAAAAAGTTCAACACAATCAAAAATTAATCTATTAAAATTAGATGAAAGCCATCTTTAAGCTGAAATTTTATTAGCTCTTAAATCAAATTTCTACTTCTTCTTCTTTAGTTGACAAAATCAACAGTTAATGTATGTTTCTTTCCTCTCTTTCTTTTGTTAACAAAATCAATGTTAACTAGGTCAGTCAATCAACCTTGCACTAACATGGGGGCTATGGTTAGTGAGAGAGGAAAAATATTGTATAATATTGATAACAAATATAATTTTCAGAGAAACCAATCATGAAAAAGAAGTGAACAAATAGAAAAATATGCATGAAATCAAAAGTTTTGGTTGAAAGAGAATTAGAAAACTTGTAAACTACCAGTCCACTCAAGATTTCCTTGACAGGAAAATTATTTACAGAAAGTTCAATACAGTCAAAAATTAATCTATTAAAATTAGATGAAACCATCTTTAAGCAGAAATTTTTATTAGCACTTAAATCAAATTTATTCTTCTTCTTCTTCTTCTTCTTCTTCTTCTTCTTTTGATAAAATCAAAAGTAAATATATGTTTCTTTCCTCTCTTTCTTTAATTAACAAAATCAAGGTTAACTAGGTCAGGCAATTGACCTTTCACTAATATAGGGGCTATGGTTAGGGAGAGAGGAAAATTATTGTATAATATTGTTAACAAATATAATTTTCAGAGAAACCAATCATGAAAGAAGTGGACAAATAGAAAAAATATATGAAATCAAAAGTTACGTTTGAAAGAGAATTAGAAAACTTGTAAACTACCAGTCCACTTAAGATTTCCTTGACAGAAAATTTTACAGAAAGTTCAATACAGTCAAAATTAATCTATTAAAATTAGATGAAGCCATCTTTAAGCTGAAATTGTATTAGCTCTTAAATCAAATTTCTTCTTCTTCTTCTTTAGTTGACAAAATCAAAAGTAAATATATGTTTTTTCCCCCCTCTTTCTTTAGTTAACAAAATCAATGTTAACTAGGTCAGTAAATTAACCTAGGATTAAACATATATATACTCTAAACAGCAGCCAACATCTATAAAAGACTAAAAGTCCAAAAGAATCCAAGAGCTAAAATCCGTAACCAAACTAATTCATTTAAGGTAATAAAGAACTTCACAATTTCTCTCCTTAGGTCATGCTTCTTCTTAGGATCTCAATCCTATATTTCTACTTAGAACTACAATTCTCACATTATGGAAGGTGACATAATCCCACTCTGTAAAGGTATTAACCCAAATTACATGCTTCTAAGATCTTCTTGGAATTAGTACTTGTCATGGGGCATGACAAAGTGATGCCAAACTAGGTGATGTATCCTTGCAAGTATACTCTATGTTGCAAATAGAGTGGTTGTCCTACCAACAGTGTTAGTAGCAATTGTATCCTTTGTCTGTGATTAGAACTTCAACATGAAAACAATACCATATTATGTAGAAATTCTCATGCCCTTAAGGATTAATTATAACTAGCATCCTTGAGAGAGGATTAGTTGACAAAAAAAAAAAACCCCGTCGTTCATTGCCTTTGGATGAGAGTAATTTCAGAATAGGTGATCCTTTAGGAAATTCTCGTTCTAAAGTTATAGATTAACCTACACATAATTCTTTTTAATTCATTGAAACTTTTCAACTTACTTTATTTAGATTATTTTCCCATGTTGATTGAATGAACGAGAGAACATGTTTCAGCCAAGAAGTCCTCACCCTATTCTTTGGAAGTATATCATTTGTGTTTAAATAATTTTTTGGTTTAATTTAACTATTTTAGTATAAACAGACAAATATCAAGCTTATCGAATAAAAGTCTTGCCATTGAGACCATACATTTTAAACTCAAATGAAACTAACATGGAGAGAGCAAAATTTGATACTTTATTTTAAAAATTATATGAACAATGTACGTGATATATCTATTATTGTCATTAATTCATTGAACCCACTAAAATTAGTTTTTTTAATATCATTCTATTCACCGTCGAGAACCCATAGCAAACAAGAACAAAGAAACAGAAAAAATAAATAAATAATAAATTAACAAAAAAAAAAAAACATTTCTTCCTGTCTCTCTGGCTACAAAAAGACCATGTCCGACTGCAGAACATGGCCACCCAGAATCCCAGACCCAAAGGAGAAAGGATATAAATAGTTCTCGAAATAATTGAAAACAGAAGGACCACACTGACAAAAAGTGGCACACTGAAAACAATTCTATGGGCTTTGGTGGACTCGAGCCCCACTCTCTCATATGCGTTAGTTATCCGGACGATTCTGAATTTGTACTTTCTCCTGTTCTTTCTTGTTTCTTTTGTCTTGTTGTACTACATCTCTCCTCCGCTCTCTCTCTCTCCTATCTTTCTTTTCAAAACGTGTGATGGAGATCTATTCACCACCTAACCCGCCCTTTTAGCTTTTGTGCACAAACACACAGAAATTAATTTGCTTGCCAGCTTCCAAGACTTTCCACCATTTAAACCCAAGGCCTGAATCTAAGGCCAACATAAATATATAAAGAATTAATATGGGCTTACCACAAGTAGCTGGGCTTATATCCTGATTTTCTTTTGATTCATTTTTTAAAAGTACAAAACTAGCAGGTAAACTCCGCCAGTGCACCGTTCACTGTCTTTTCAAGTCAGGATAAAGAAAGAGGGTTGTGGTACAGCTGTGACAGCCAACGTAAAATATTATCACATACTATGAACATGAACCAAGAAATCAATTTCGTTGTGGTGTTCCCTACTGAGCGACGCGCTACATCGAAACCCGGGTGTAGCGAAAAGTGGGCAAGGGCTGCTAGATCTTCGTCCAGAAGGGACGCGCCATATCGGCGGCTGGATGTGATGTCAAAAGATTAAGGGTTCCCACAATTTTATGAGCGGGCGAGGTTAAAAAAGTTAACTCATGAATATTGGATTAGGTTAGCATCGTGGAATATAGGTTCTCTTACAGGTAAATTAGCAGAGTTAGTTGATGTTATGGTTAGAAAGAGTGTTAATACTTTGTTTGTGCAGGAGACTTAGTGGTCAGGTGAAAAAACTAGAATTATAGAGCCTTAGGGTTATCAACTTTAGTATATTAGTAGAGATAGAAATCGTAATGGGTAGGTGTGATCATAAATAAATAATTGCTTGAGGATGTAGTAGAGGTTAGGAGGAAGGGTGATAAGATTTTATTAGTTAAACTTAGTTTAGGTAGGGAGGTTTTTAATGTTATTAGTGTCTATGCACCGCAAGTAGGACTTGATGAGTCTAGTAAGCGTCAATTTGGATGGATTTTGATGAGATAGTGCAAGAGATACCCATTAGAGAAATGCTTTTCATAGGCGGTGACCTCAATGGGCATGTGGGAACTAGTCGTTATGGGTTTGATTGTGTACATGGAGGATTTGATTTTGGGAAAATAAATGAACCAGGTAACTCGATTCTAGATTTTGCTTTGTCCTATGAATTGATTTTAATGAATACTTGGTTTAGGAAGAGAGAGTCTCGCTTGATCACTTTTAGAAGTGGATCAAGTGCGAGCCAAATAGATTTCTTTTCAACTAGGAGAGCAGATAGAGATAGTTGCGTTGATTGTAAGGTGTACTGGGTGAGAGTGTAGTAACTCAACATAGACTCTTAGTTATAGATATTCGAATTAAAAGGAGATTTAGAAAGATTAAACGTAAGTTAAGTGGTGGAGGCTAAAAGAAGGTAACCAAGGAGTCTTTATACATCGAGTGGTACATGAAGAAGATGAAAAACACCTAGAGGGGGGGTGAATAGGTGTAATTGCTAATCTAACAATTCTTTTAAAACTATGATGGATGATAATGCAACGATCTCTCAAAATAAGACAAAGAGCCGAATACCCCGTGAGAGGTTCTGAACTCCTTCCTCCAATTCCCCTCGAATGGGTTAGAGGTGCGCAATGCAACCTTGTTGTATGAGATATGATCGATCAAGGCAAAGTATGATGAATGAATAGTGAGATGCACACAAAATATATCACAAGTATCACAAGCTTGAAGTAATAGCACAAAGAAGGAAACAAGATCACAAGCATGTAATTGAAAGCAATATAGTGCAAGAGAAATTTAAAAACAAGAATTGACACAAGGCAATCGCAAACACAAGATATTTGTTTCGAGGTTCGAGCCACCGCTCTACTCCCCGCCTTCACCTCCGTGAAGGGTTTCCACTATCCACCGAGGACGATTACAACGGTCTACCGAAGACCCGAGCACCGAGCTCCACCAAGTACAATAACCTCTACCGAAGAGGTGTCTCCACAAGAACAAAAAGAAGAACAAGAGTGATCACAACAAGATCACCAACTCTTTTACAAACACTCTCACATTTTTACAACTTCACTATAGAATGAGTTAGGGATTTTTGGCTCTATGAAGTGTAGTGAGAAAACTCAGTTGTAGAGATGATTTTTGTAAAGGAACACAACTGAAAAACAAGCTCAAGAAAGAGTAGGAAATGTAGAGCTTAAAACACTTTTCTTTTCTCTTTGAAAACTTTGAAAACTTGAGGATTTTTCTTGGTATTTTGTAAGAGAGTCTTCTCCTCTATTTATAGGGAGAGAAAAGGGTTTAAAACAATTTATTTAGAGTTTATTTTCTCTGAAAAAGTCCTGAAAAACCCTGAAAAAAATCTGCTAAAAAGCAGTCAAAAAACAGACTTCAGAATTGCACAAAAGAGGACAGAGCCGTTGGCTCGTTGCAGGCTTGGCGGTCGACCGGGCCGATCGACCGCCAGCTCAGCTGGCAAAGAGCCGTTGGCTCGGGTCGACCGGTCGGGTCGACCGACCAAAAAAGAAAACATAGTTCTCTTCGGGCGGTCGACCGGGGCGGTCGACCCAGAAAACCCGAGAGTAACTGCAGTCAGTCGGTCGACCCGGGCGGTCGACCGACAGACGTGCACAAGTGTGCACGTCCTGGCACTGGCGCCGGTCGACTGTACCGGTCGGCCGGTCAGCCTGAAAAACGAAAAACAGTAATTTTTTGACTTAGAAAATTTTGTAAAATAGTTTTGGGTTTGAGCAAACTTAAGTAACATGCTAGTAGGAGTATATAAACATGATCTAAACATGATATTTATTTTGTAAAACTTAGGTTCATGTAAATATCTACTAAGGCATGAAACCAAATTTTAAAATATGAAAACTTAAATACAAGACTCACATTTTAACAAAACCAAATTGTGTATGTGTATCCTAGAGCCAATTTCCAAAACTCAAACTTTAACAATCTAATTCTTACATTGATTCTAAGTACTACAAGTGCTTCACGAGGGCTTTCACCATATGATCTTTAAAAACTTGATTCTTGAGCCCAAATTGAGTTGACTTGAGTCCAAAGCACCTTCCTTTAGGGAAGAACCCTTCTAGTTGAGTTAGAATCCTGAAACACACTTAAACAATAAACAATATTAGTACAAATAACTAATATGTTTTGTAATCATCAAAACACACTAAAAACGGGTGATTATAACCTTGGGCCAACAATCTCCCCCTTTTGATGATGACAAAACATATAGGTTATTTAAACAAAAAAATGGAAGAAGAGCTTGAAAAGCTCCCCCTCAAATAATGCTATGTATAAAGAGTGACAATGAGAAGCTATACATAAGGCATTGAAAACTCAAATGTATCTCAAATACATCAAATCAAAAAATACACAAAAATGTACAATAACAAAAACCAAACTCTTTATCTTTTTGTACAATAAAAAAAACCTCTTTATCTTTTTGTACAATAACAAAAACCAAAACTCTTTATCTTTTTCTCCCCCTTTTTGTCATACATCAAAAAGGGTTAAACAAAATAAACACAAACAAAAGAAATTTTTTTTTAAGAATCCATAATGCAAACATTCAACTCACCACAAATAAAAGATAATCTAGCATAATCTAATGGTTTAGTAAAATATCGGCAAGTTGAAAATCGGTAGAAACATAGTCAATATCAATATCACCTTTCTCATAATGATCTCTAAGAAAGTGATACCTAATGTCAATGTGTTTGGTTTTACTATGTTGATTTGCATTCTTTGTCATGTGAATAGTACTAGTATTATCACAAAATATTTTAACATGATCAAAGTGTAAATCATAGTCAAGGAGAGTATGTTTCATCCATAGAACTTGTGCACAACAAGCTCCAGCTGCAACATACTCTGCCTCAGCGGTTGAAAGGGCTACCGAATTTTGCTTTTTGGAAGACCAAGATACAAGACAATTACCTAAGAATTGACATGTTCCACTTGTGCTCTTCCTATCTACCCTACAACCCGCATAGTCGGCATCCGAAAAACTCTTCATATCAAATAGACCGGTTTTCGGATACCACAAACCCATTTAAATAGTGCCCTTAAGGTATCTAATTGTGCGTTTAACCGCAATTATATGAGATTCTTTAGGACAAGATTGAAAACGTACACAAAGACAAACGGAAAACATGATATCCGGCCTACTAGCCGTCAAATAAAGCAAGCTACCTATCATGCTACGATATAATTTATTGTCTACACTTTTACCTTGTTCATCCTTGTCAAGCTTGGTAGTTGTTGCCATGGGAGTTTTGCTTACTTTAGATCCTTCAAGCCCGAACCTTTTGATTAATTCCTTTGTGTACTTGGCTTGATTGATGAAGATCCCATCCTTCCTTTGCTTGATTTGGAGTCCAAGGAAATAGTTGAGTTCCCCCATCATAGACATTTCAAATTCTTCCTTCATGCATGATTCAAAAGCTTGGCAAAGAGATTCATTAGTAGAACCAAAAATATGTCATCAACATAAATTTGCACAATAAGAATATCTTTTTCTACATGTTTTGTAAATAAAGTTGTGTCAATTTACCTTTCTTAAAATTATTTGAAATCAAAAATGAAGAAAGTCTTTCATACCAAGCCCTAGGGGCTTGTTTTAAACCATAAAGAGCTTTATCTAATTTAAATACAAAATCCGGATGTGTAGGATCAACAAACCCGGGGTTTGTTCAACAAACACTTCCTCTTCAATAAAACCATTTAGGAAAGCACTTTTAACATCCATTTGAAATAATTTAAATCTTTATATGAGGCAAATGCTAGTGTCATCCGTATGGCTTCAAGCCGTGCTACGGGTGCAAAGGGTTTTTCAAAATCGATTCCTTCGATTTGAGTGTAACCTTGGGCAACTAACCTAGCTTTATTCCTAATAACGTTACCCGATTCATCCAACTTGTTCTTAAGGATCCACTTAGTACCAATTGTTGGTCTATCGTGGGGCCTAGGAACAAGGTGCCAAACTTGGTTGCGCTCAAATTGATTGAGTTCCTCTTGCATAGCTAGCAACCAATATGAATTGGCCTCGGCTTCGAGAACGTTCTTGGGTTCAACATGAGAAATGAATGCAAAGTGACCACAATAATCATGAAGTTTAGAGCGAGTGGTTACCCCTTTTGATACTTCACCTATGACGAGGTCCTTGGGATGATGAGGATTGTATCTCCAATCCTTTGGAAGTTGTTGAGTTGGCTCCACTTCAATTGATTGAATTTCATTTCCTTGAGCCTCTTTTACTTTAGCTTCACTTCCTTCATCATCCTTTGGCTTGTCTCCCATAGTAGGTGTATCCTCCAAGGTCACTTTCTCCAAGTCTTCATCTAATGCATCTATTTCTACAACATTCTTAACAAACAAGTTAGATTCTTCAAACTTGACATGTATAGATTCCTCAATAGTCAAAGATGATCTATTGAGGATTCTATAAGCCTTGCTAGTGCTAGAATAACCCACAAAAATAGCCTCATAGATTTAGCATCAAATTTTCCTAAATTATCTTTTGTATTTAAAACAAAACATTTGCATCCAAAAACCTTGAAATATGAAACATTTGGTTTTCTAGATAAGTACATTTCAAAAGAAGTTTTTGAAGTATTTTTACACAAGAAAACACGATTGATATATAGCATGATGTATTAACGGCCTCGGCCCACAAATAATGTGGTAGACCATATTCACTTAGCATTGTCCTAGCCATCTCTTGCAAAGTTCGATTTTTCCGTTCAACTACTCCATTTTGTTGTGGAGTTCTAGGACAAGAAAGTTCATGCTTTATTCCATGTTCTTCACAAAAAGTGGTAAAGGGTAGGTTAATGAATTCACCTCCTCTATCACTTCTTATCCTTAAATTGAAACATCTTTTTTTTCAACTCTTTTCTTAAAAGGTTGGAAATATGAAAATGCTTGATTTTTGTGTTCAAGAAAGAAAACCCAAGTAAATCGTGAAAAGTCATCAACCAAAACAAATGCAAATCTATTCCCACTTAGACTTTGGTTTGTGTAGGGCCAAAAAGATCCATATGGATTAACTCCAAAGGACGTGATGTCATAATATCCTTGATTGACTTGAAAGAAGACTTAGTTTGTTTCCCAATTGACATGCGTCACAAACTCGGTCCTTTTCAAAATCAAGTAAGGAATACCTTTCACCATTTCCTTTGTATTTAATCTAGATATGTGGTCAAATGAAATGTGGCCTAATCTCCTATGCCACAACCAAGAGTCGTCATGTAACGCCCCGATCCCGGCGGATACGGGGACGTCACTGCAACGTATATACGTAAGTCCGAATTACCTTCCCGTATATACGCTAAGCATCAGTACAGACAAGAATCAGAGTACGGAAGCAAATGGTGCATTATACATTCCAACACATATATCCAATTACAGAATTATCACCAGATGTGATTACAATATTACAATAATATTATATCACTGATGCGCAAATGGGGAATACAAGAGATATACAATATATATGAACAGTATAAAAGGAAGCTCACATACACGTATACAAGGAAAGTACAAGCATAATAGAAAAAGGGCACTCACGAGTTTGCTAAGGAAAAACTCGAGAGGCACAGAGGGGGTCTGGAAGGATGGAACTCTGAAAGGCCTGCTGGGGATCCACGCTACCACTGCGCTACTCCGATCACACGCTCCTAGCTCCATGACCTGGACGTGAGGATCCAGGGGAGTCAAATAATACTCCCCAGGCGAGTGTAGAAGGAAAACCAAGTGGTGAAGCAGGGTGAGCACAATAATGCATATAACAAATGATATCAAGTAGGAAATACTCAGGAGGTAGATAGGTTAGAGCAGGTATGAATAGATATGGCATGATAATCATAAAACAGGAAATCAGAATAAAACCAAGGACGAGCTACAAGGTAGTCATATCATAATACTCATAAAAACATGAAATCCGATATAAAGTCCGGGAAAAGCAAATACGGTAAGGCACAGCACAAATTCATAGCTATTTAAGATGTAGGCTTTGGTATGCGTCCCATTCCACATACCTCTACTTACAACTTAAAGAGCCGGTTATTATGACACTTTATTATTACTCGTCTTACCCATATATCTAGGTATGTGTCTCGGTGTACGGCCAACTCACATACATCCATATATAAGCAAGTCGAGGTTGTTATTGGAAACAGCGGTTGTATCAACGAACTATGTTTACAGTGGGTCCCGTGCATGCCCGGGACCACGGTCCAGGATTGTTCCGTTGCATGGAAACGGAAGCCAGCCGCAAGGCCTATCAGGAGGGACTTATGTATGCCCTTATAATAATGAAGCCAGGAATAAGGGAGCCAGCTCTCCCCTCGGTCCCCTGGAGTACCACAGGTCAGACCGGATATAGTGCACAATACCTAATGCCACTGTAAACACGAACACATATCGATATCCGCATGTTCCCCCGACCCAATACAAGTTGGTCCATTTAAGATTCAATAGTTTAATTATCACTTTACGGGAAGACAGGAAATGAACATGATTAGGAATCAGGAGTACACAAATACATATAGTCAAGTCACTGCATGTAAAGCAGGAAAACAAGTCACTGATCATGATACAGGATAATAAAGTAAAGTTCCCGTAAAGGTGATAATCACAAGTCAAGTATATCATGCTGGGTATAAAGTGATAGCATGATAGGGTGATGATATATAACAAGTAACCAATCATAACAAGAGATGGATAATAATCAGGTAGCAAGTTACGTCAAGAGATTGATAATAGTCTGGGTAAGTCAGGTCATAACCAAAGGGTCTAGCCAAATAGTAGTAGGTCAGGTGGTCAGGTGATAAACACACTAGATGGTCAGGTGATATACATGTGTTAAAAGGAAGCATGCAACTAACTAGTCTGAAGTAATGGTATGGCAAGTGGTAACATAAAAGTAATGACCCAAGTCCAACAAGTCCAACGACCACGAGGGTCGGCCACGCATAGCATAAAGCAATAAAAGATATAAAAGTATGAAATACAATACATGAAGACTAGAGCGAGAATACTATCATGAAATACACCTAGAGGGGGGTGAATAGGTGTAATTGCTAATCTAATGATCTTT
The DNA here is from genome assembly GCA_038442645.1 of Agave tequilana. Taxonomy (NCBI): domain Eukaryota; kingdom Viridiplantae; phylum Streptophyta; class Magnoliopsida; order Asparagales; family Asparagaceae; genus Agave; species Agave tequilana. The sequence continues at coordinate 158,910 of JAVJIF010001506.1, forward strand.
TTTAAATTTTACTTAAGTGAGGATGCAACGATCTCTCAAAACACGACTAAGAGCCGAATACCCCTTGCGAGGTTCTGAACTCCTTCCTCCCAATTCCCCTTAAATGGGTTAGAGGTGCACAATGCAACCGTGTTGTATTGAGGTGTGATCGAACAATTCCAAGTATGAAATGCTATGATGAAATGCACACAAGTATTGTAGCAAGAAATATTGAAGGCAAGTTAAGTAAACAAGTAAGGATAGCACAAATAAGAGTTAGTTCACAAGCAACAAATTGGAAGTAATTTAAAGCAAGAAAATAAGCAAGAGGAACGCCAAGCCAATCGCAAACAAAGTGATTTGTTTCGAGGTTCGAGCCCGTAGCTCTAGTCCCCGCCTTCACCTCCCGTGAAGGGTTTCCACTATCCCCGTAGGATCCCGTACAAGAAAGGCCTCCAAAGACCTCAAGCCCGTAGCTTCACCTTACAAAGAAGTTCCCTTAGGAACTTGTCTCCACAAGAACAAAAGATTACAAATTTGTGATCTCAACTAGACCACAACACTCTTTCTCTTTACAAACACTCTCACACTTTTACAACTTCACCTATAGAGAGAATATGAAATTTTTGGCACTATGAAGTGTGGTGAGAAAAGCTTCAGTTGTAGAGTGATATTAGAGATCAAACAACAACTGAAAAACCAAATTGAAAGAATGGAAATGAAAGCTTTAAACTATTTTTCTCTTTCTCTTGAAAACAATGAAAACTTGTAATTTTTTCTTGGTAAATAACTAAGGCCTATTCTCCACTATATATAGGGAGAGAATAGGTTAAAAACCCTGATTTTTCCTGCTAAAATCTTCTGCAAAAGCACCCCAACAACTCCTAAAAACTCTGTTAAAGAGAAACCCAAAAACATTTTTTCAGAAATGCCCAAAGAGGAAAGAGCCGTTGGGCTTGTTGCAGGCTTACCGGTCGACTGCCGTCGACCGGGTCTCTGCTGGCAAAAGAGCCGTTAGGGCTCCGGTCGACTGCCAGTCGACCGATCTCACAGAAGGAAGCACAGTTTCCTTCTATCGGTCGACCGACCCAGTCGACCGAAAAATACAGAGAGCAGGCCACAAAAAATCAGTCGACCGATATTTAGGGTCGGTCGACCGGCAGACATGCACAGCCTCGTGCATGTCTGGCCACAGCAGCCGGTCGACTGATATTTAGGATCGGTCGACCGGTCTGCCTGGAAAACAGTTTTCTGGGCAGATTTTTTGAGTTAGAAAAATTTGTAGAAATTCCTTTAAAAATCTTAAGCTAAGAGTTATGCTGAAAATAGTTTATATACATGTATTTAAACAAGTTTGAAGATATAAGGCTTTGGGTACATGTATGTATTAAACTAAGGCATAAACTTAGAAACACCATTTTCAAAAACATAGACATATTCAAAACACATGTGTGTGCAAATCCTAGAGCCAAAATTTACATATTCTATCTTTAACAAAACTACACTTACAAGCTTCTAGGTCTTCAAGACTTCAACATGGGCAATCTTCACTTGATCTTCATATTGCACTTTGAGCCCAATTTGACTTGTCTTGAATCCAATAGCTTGTATTTGAGTCCAAGATCTTTGTATATGAGTGAGAGTACTTCTAGTATGATAATAAACCTGAAACACACTTAAACAACAAATAATATTAGTACCAATAACTAATATGTTTTGTAATCATCAAAATACACTAAACATGGGTTGATTGTAACCTTGGGCCAACAATCTCCCCCTTTTTGATGATGACAAAACATATGAGTTATTAAACAAATAAAAGAGGAAAAGCTTGAAAAACTCCCCCTTAAACAATGCTATATATTGACAAGAATATGAAAAACTATGGAAGTATACAAAAATCATTTTTCAACAAGGTCATCACCATATAAAAACTCAAACAAGAACTCATATATGTATTTTTCTCCATATACATATTTTCTCCCCATACATTTTCTCCCCCTTTTTGTCATACATCAAAAAGGGTAAAAAAAATTTTAAGACAAAACAAAACAAAACAAACATATTAGAAACCAAAACAAAAACAACTAAAATACTTTAAGTATCATTTTTACAAACATTTAATTCACCACAAATAAAAGAAAATCTTGCATAATCCAAAGGTTTTGTGAAAATATCCGCAAGTTGAAAATTGGTAGAAACAAAATCTATGTCAATGTCACCTTTTTCAAAGTGATCTCTAAGAAAATGATATCTAATGTCTATATGTTTGGTTTTACTATGTTGATAGCATTTTTGGTCATGTGAATAGCACTAGTATTATCACAATAAATCTTACATGATCAAAATGCAAATCAAAATCGAGAAGAGTATGTTGCATCCAAAGAACTTGTGCACAACAAGCTCCGGCCGCTACATACTCCGCCTCGGCGGTTGATAGGGCTACACTATTTGCTTTTTTGAAGACCAAGATACAAGACAATTGCCCAAGAATTGGCAAGTGCCACTTGTGCTCTTCCTATCTACCCTACAACCGGCATAGTCGGCATCCGAATAACTAGTCATGGTAAATTGGTTAGTTTTCGGGTACCATAAACCTAAATCAATTGTGCCCTTAAGATACCTAATTATGCGTTTTACCGCAATTAAGTGTGATTCCTTAGGACAAGATTGAAAACGTGCACATAACATACGGAAAACATTATATCCGGCCTACTAGCCGTAAGATAAAGTAAACTACCAATCATGCTACGAAATAATTTGATGTCTACTTCCTTACCTTGTTCATCCTTGTCAAGTTTTGTAGTGGTTGCCATGGGAGTCTTTGCTACTTTGGATCCTTCAAGCCCGAACCTCTTGATGAGTTCTTTGGTGTACTTGGCTTGGTTGATGAATGTCCCATCACTACGTTGCTTGATTTGAAGTCCAAGAAAGAAGTTGAGCTCCCCCATCATAGACATCTCAAATTCCCTTTTCATGCATGATTCAAAATTCTTGCAAAGAGAAACATTAGTAGATCCAAAAATAATGTCATCAACATAAATTTGAACTATGAGGATATCTTGATCTACATGTTTGGTAAATAATGTTTATCAACTTTTCCTTTCTTAAAATCATTTGAAAGCAAAAATGAAGACAATCTTTCATACCAAGCCCTAGGGGCTTGTTTCAAACCATATAGTGCTTTATCTAATTTATAAACATAATTAGGGTGTGTAGGATCAACAAAAAAACCCGGGGGTTGTTCAACATACACCTCCTCATCAATATAACCATTAAGAAAAGCACTTTTTACATCCATTTGAAATAACTTAAAATCTTTAAATGAGGCATATGCTAAGGTCATCCGTATGGCTTCGAGCCGTGCTACGGGTGCAAAGGTTTCTTCAAAATCAATCCCTTCGATTTGAGTGTAACCTTGGCAACTAACCTAACCTTGTTTCTAACTACATTACCCGATTCATCCAACTTGTTCTTAAAGATCCATTTAGTGCCAATAGTAGGTCTATCTTGGGGCCTAGGAACAAGGTGCCAAACTTGGTTGCGCTCAAATTGATTGAGCTCCTCTTGCATGGCAAGCAACCAATATGAATCGGCCTCGGCCTCGAGGACATTTTTAGGTTCTATGTGTGAAATAAAAGCAAAATTACCACAAAAATCTTGAATCTTAGAGCGAGTGGTTACCCCTTTTGATACTTCACCTATGACGAGGTCCTTGGGATGATGAGGATTGAATCTCCAATCCTTTGGTAGTGGTTGAGAGGGCTCCTCTTCATTTGCTTGATGTTCATTTCCTTGAGCCTCTTCCACTTTGGCTTCACTTCCATCACCATCCTTTGGCTTGTCTCCCATGGTAGAAGCATCCTCTAAGGTCACTTTCTCCAAGCCTTCATCTAAAGCATCAATTTCTACACAATTCTTAACAAACTTGTTAGATTCCTCAAATTTACATGAATAGATTCCTCAATAGTCAAAGTTGACCTATTGAAGACTCTATAAGCCTTACTAGTATTTGAGTAACCTACAAAAATAGCCTCATATGATCTAGCATCAAATTTCCCAATTAATATTTGTATTTAAAACAAAACATTTGCAACCAAACACTTTGAAATAAGAAACATTAGGTTTTCTAGAAAAATACATCTCATAAGAAGTCTTAGTAGTATTTTTACATAGGAAAACACGATTTGCAATGTAACATGAAGTATGAACGGGCCTCGGCCCACAAATAATGTGGTAGACCATATTCATTTAACATTGTCCTAGCCATCTCTTGCAAAGTACGATTTTTCCGCTCAACTACTCCATTTTGTTGTGGAGTTCTAGGACAAGAAAGTTCATGTTTTATTCCATGTTCCTCACAAAAAGTGGTAAAGGGAAGGTTAATGAACTCACCTCCTCTATCACTTCTTATTTTAATTATTGAGGAGTCATTTTCCTTTTCAACTCTTTTCTTAAAGGCTTGAAATATGAAAAGGTTTGACTTTTATGTTCAAGAAAATAAACCCAAGTAAAAACGCGAAAAATCATCTACTAAAACATAAGCAAATCTACTCCCACTTAAACTTTTGGTTTGTGTTGGGCCGAATAAATCCATGTGGATTAGCTCTAATGGACGTGATGACATGATATCCTTAATTGATTTGAATGAGGACTTAGTTTGTTTCCCAAATTGACATGCGTCACAAACTCGGTCCTTTTCAAAGTTCAATGAAGGAATACCCTTCACCATTTCCTTAGAGTTAAGCCTAGAAATATGGTCAAATGAAACGTGGCCTAATCTCCTATGCCACAACCAAGAGTCGTCATCGAGGGCTTTTAAACATGTTATATTGCAAGACATATTTAACATATCAATCATATAAACATTTTCACGAAAACCGGAAAATACACAAACATTAGAAGTTCTATCAATCACTTTACAAGAAACATTATCAAAACAACATCAAAACCTTTATCACAAAGTTGACTAACACTCAAGAGATTATGCTTGAGGCCATCAACTAAAACCACATTTTCAATTAAAGGAGAGGTGCCAAGTTTTACATTACCAATACCGACGATTTTACCCTTGGCGTCATCTCCGAAGGTGACGGTGCCACCCTCATGATATCTTGATAGGGTTGCAAAGTTGTTGATGTCCCAAGTCATGTGCCTTGAGCAACCGCTATCAAGATACCATAAACCTCTACGTCTTTGAGCTTTGGAGAGTACCTACATCATTTAAAACAATGGTTGACTTTGGTACCCAAACTTTCTTGGGTCCTTGAAAGTTAGTGTTACGAACCCAAACATTATGAGATGATGCACTTAGTCTATCATAGCAAAAATTAGCTAAGTGTCCTTTCCGTCCACAATGTGAACATGAGTACACTTTCCTATACATAAATGCATGGTGTGTATGTGAAGTGTGAGCAAGCTTTGGGGGTTTACCATGTTGTTTAGGTTGTGTAGCATGAACATGAACATGAGCATGATGACATTTTTCTTGGGAGCTTGTTTCTTAGGAAACATATTCTCCATCTTCTTTTTATCAAACTCACTACACTTTTTCAAAACAACATCTAATGAGTCTAATCTTTCCTTAAGCATGGCAATCTCATTAGAATCTACAAATGGGGTTTCCTTTACAAGCAATCTTATATTTTCAAAATCATTTTTAGTGGAAACTAAAGAAGAATGTAAGTCATTATTTTCTTTAGAAAGATTTACAATTTGAATATTAAGAGATTCATTATCCTTTTTCATTTTTAAATATTTCTTCTTTAAGAAATCATAATTGCTAGAAAGTTCCATAAAAGCTTCTCCTAGCTCATCCATGGATAAATCATCATCAAGAAGAGTTGAGGGGGATACCTTGCTTGTGCTCTCATTTGCCATGAAGCACATGTTGGCGGTGTCGATCTCCTCCTCGGATTCACTTTCGTCATCCCATGTTGCTTTCATAGCCTTCTTCTTGTATGGCTTCTTGGATGAAGATGGCTTCACTTGGTCCGGACACTCCGCTACTATGTGTCCCGGCTTTTGGCAATTAAAGCAAGTGATCTTCCTTTCTTCCTTGCCTCCTTGCCATCTCCTCCTTCCTTGGAACTTTGCCTTGTTGTACATCCTCCGGACATTTTTGACTAGAAGTGAGAGCTCCTCGTCATCTTCTTCTTCGTCATCTTCGTTGGAGTAGGTAGCATGACTTTTGAAGGCAATGGTCTTCTTTTTGGTAGGTGCCATGTCCTCCCTTGCCTTTCTCTCCATCTCATGGGTCTTCAAGTTCCCAATGAGTCCAATGAGCTCAATCTCATCTTTGTCATTGAGTTCCTTCAATGTTGTAGCTTTCACTTCCCATGATGGAGGAAGAGCCCGGATGATCTTTCTCACCCTTTGGTCATTGTTGATTTCTTCACCTAGAGAAGCAAGACCATTAGTAATCTTTGTAAACTTAGTAACATATCATCTATGGTTTCATTCTCTTGCATGCAAAAAATTTTCATATTGGGACCGAAGAAGGTCTATCTTGGCCCTCTTCACTTGTGATGTCCCCTCATGTGTTACTAGCAAATGGGTCCAAATCTCATAGGCGGATTGCAATGGATGACTCTAGCTATGTCATCATCATTGAGGGCTTGTAGGAGTGCATAATGAGCCCTAGCATTGGCATCAAACTCTTTGGTCTCAATTTCGGACCAAGTAGATTCATCACCGGGGGGTACACTAAATGTTTAGTCACGGCCTTTGCAACTCGACTACCTAGAGATTGCAAGAACACGGTCATCTTAACCTTCCATATGGGAAAGTTAAGTCCATCAAACTTAGGTGGGGGTCTTAATTCCATGCCATGTTTACTATGTGGAAATGAATGAAGTGATTAGCAATAAAAGGATCTCTCTAAGGTTGTTAAGCCAAATCCTAGAGTCCAAGCTCTGATACCAATTGAAATACACTAGAGGGGGGGTGAATAGGTGTAATTGCTAATCTAATGATCTTTTTTAAATTTTACTTAAGTGAGGATGCAACGATCTCTCAAAACACGACTAAGAGCCGAATACCCTTGCGAGGTTCTGAACTCCTTCCTCCCAATTCCCCTTAAATGGGTTAGAGGTGCACAATGCAACCGTGTTGTATTGAGGTGTGATCGAACAATTCCAAGTATGAAATGCTATGATGAAATGCACACAAGTATTGTAGCAAGAAATATTGAAGGCAAGTTAAGTAAACAAGTAAGGATAGCACAAATAAGAGTTAGTTCACAAGCAACAAATTGGAAGTAATTTAAAGCAAGAAAATAAGCAAGAGGAACGCCAAGCCAATCGCAAACAAAGTGATTTGTTTCGAGGTTCGAGCCCGTAGCTCTAGTCCCCGCCTTCACCTCCGTGAAGGGTTTCCACTATCCCCGTAGGATCCCGTACAAGAAAGGCCTCCAAAGACCTCAAGCCCGTAGCTTCACCTTACAAAGAAGTTCCCCTTAGGAACTTGTCTCCACAAGAACAAAAGATTACAAATTTGTGATCTCAACTAGACCACAACACTCTTTCTCTTTTACAAACACTCTCACACTTTTACAACTTCACCTATAGAGAGAATATGAAATTTTTGGCACTATGAAGTGTGGTGAGAAAAGCTTCAGTTGTAGAGTGATATTAGAGATCAAACAACAACTGAAAAACCAAATTGAAAGAATGGAAATGAAAGCTTTAAACTATTTTTCTCTTTCTCTTGAAAACAATGAAAACTTGTAATTTTTTCTTGGTAAATAACTAAGGCCTATTCTCCACTATATATAGGGAGAGAATAGGTTAAAAACCCTGATTTTTCCTGCTAAAATCTTCTGCAAAAGCACCCCAACAACTCCTAAAAACTCTGTTAAAGAGAAACCCAAAAACAGTTTTTCAGAAATGCCCAAAGAGGAAAGAGCCGTTGGGCTTGTTGCAGGCTTACCGGTCGACTGCCGGTCGACCGGGTCTCTGCTGGCAAAAGAGCCGTTAGGGCTCCGGTCGACTGCCAGTCGACCGATCTCACAGAAGGAAGCACAGTTTCCTTCTATCGGTCGACCGACCCAGTCGACCGAAAAATACAGAGAGCAGGCCACAAAAAATCAGTCGACCGATATTTAGGGTCGGTCGACCGGCAGACATGCACAGCCTCGTGCATGTCTGGCCACAGCAGCCGGTCGACTGATATTTAGGATCGGTCGACCGGTCTGCCTGGAAAACAGTTTTCTGGGCAGATTTTTTGAGTTAGAAAATTTGTAGAAATTCCTTTAAAAATCTTAAGCTAAGAGTTATGCTGAAAATAGTTTATATACATGTATTTAAACAAGTTTTGAAGATATAAGGCTTTGGGTACATGTATGTATTAAACTAAGGCATAAACTTAGAAACACCATTTTCAAAAACATAGACATATTCAAAACACATGTGTGTGCAAATCCTAGAGCCAAAATTTACATATTCTATCTTTAACAAAAACTACACTTACAAGCTTCTAGGTCTTCAAGACTTCAACATGGGCAATCTTCACTTGATCTTCAATATTGCACTTTGAGCCCAATTTGACTTGTCTTGAATCCAATAGCTTGTATTTGAGTCCAAGATCTTTGTATATGAGTGAGAGTACTTCTAGTATGATATAAACCTGAAACACACTTAAACAACAAATATATTAGTACCAATAACTAATATGTTTTGTAATCATCAAAATACACTAAACATGGGTTGATTGTAAC